>JASANE010007371.1:0-48333 GCA_030248225.1 Trileptium ribeirensis | reverse complement strand
ACAGGAGTACAAACGACAGAGTGGGGAGGAGCCTCATGATAAATATGTAGTAGAGTATTCATTTTTGCATAATACCTGAAGCCCTTGCCATTCCAAGGGCCCTCCTATGGGAGGAGGAAGATGGTTGCCGCGTCCGGATAATTAAGTAGTAATGCGATATTTAGTCTTGGACGTTATCGTAAGTCGCGTTCAGAAAATGGCAACCGACTTAAAATCATGACATGCTATAGCTATATTCTGCCGCGCCGCTTGGGCTCATCGAAATTAGGTGTTTAACTCTTAAACTACTCCACTTGCTCGACAACAACTAATTACGTTCGAGTGTCTTATTCTAACTACATTTGGCGAATACTGCACGAGAGTACGCGCGTGTACGATCGCTTTGTGAATGCGAGCAATATAGCTCCCAGATAGCTCAATGGCTAAGAAACGTGGCTTCGATCCGAGTTTTTTGGCGGTTCTATATTTCCTGGCGACCAATAATTGTTATCGATATATCGAAGGTAAATTGGTTTAAGACGTAAAGGCTTAAGAATAGGAAAAGTGCTAAGGAAGCTTTGAAATATACTATATATAATGTATTAATATTATATTTCGTAATATACTGTATAATTTTCGGGATAAAGCAACTTGAAAATATAATAAGCCGCTGTGTAGATGAGGTAACGAGTTAATGTTTTTTCATCCAAACTTTCAAAAGTCCTTGGTTCGATGCTCAATGTGGCCTTGTCGTTTACCGGTTTTTATCAAAGGTTTACGACAAGCAAATCGCAAGAAGGCAACAATTTTCTCAAACAAAAAGCCTACATGTCCTCCTATTATACTAGATGTTTAGCATCTCGGCATCGGTAACAATACGAACTATTGTGACACCTTTGCTTTAAGAAAAAAGTCTAACGCTTCCTATAAAATTTTACTCAGAGCTTACTTTTTTCACAGCCGAAGATTTGCTCGAAGTGTTTGGTAAAACATGCAGGGTTAAATGGTTTAAGCTTTATTGGTCGGTGCTCAGTGGCGATTCCCATGGCTCACCGTGTATTAAATCTACAACACCACAAACCCGACCATTGAAACCAGGTTGTCTTTCGCAAAAGATGCTGAGCTTATTAGGTAGTTTTTCCTACACAAAAAAAAATAACTACGTGTTGCGTCTCTTTTCGTGTCTGCCTTTGCCTAAAATACGATCGCTGCGGTTTAGCATTGCACGGATGATTATTGTAATCGCAGCAACTTTCTTTAATATCAACCATAATTGAGACTTTTTCGTCTCGAATAGTTTCAAACATAATTGAATTTGTTATCCTGAATTTCGATCACAATTTAAACTTAATTTTTTATTACAAATCGTTTTAGTATTGATATAATTTATGTATTTATTTTTCTTCCGTATATGAACTTAACTACAAATTACTGTTTGGGAAGCTAGATTGACTAGGTTTTATCCAGTTTTTTTAATATTAGGGAGTTTCTGGCAAAAGTTGGGTCCTTAAACAGAAACTTTTACTACAGCTCTATGTAAAAATCAAACAAAAATTGCATTCTGACAGAAGTTAATAATTTGATTTTGTACCGATTTAAGTCGTACTCCCAATATCTGTTGTTGGATTTGCGCTCGGAATTGTACACGAATAGAAACAAAACACGTAGGTTTACTAATAAGTATTAATTCGAGGGTTGGAAGAGTTAATTGCCTGTTTGAACACTCACCTTTAGTTTAAGCTTTCTGAACCAATGAATAAGAAGGTCGGAGCGAACAACAAACAGTTCTAGCAAAACTATATTTTACTAAATTCGGTCGAAATCATAATAATCTTGGCAACATATATAGAATTTTTTAAGTGTGTCTTTCCCAAAACCGGAATCCAGTGTAGACTCGGAATTGCTCAAATTTATTGAAACGAAAATAATTACAATACGATAAGAATGTAAACACGTAAGTATGATTAGACTGGAGATATATTCTGAATGTTTTGGCGTTCTCATGAGAAAGCCAGATTTGGATGTCCAAACTGTATGCGACCTAGAACAACCAACAGTAATAAAACGATATTCTTTAAGGTTTTCTTTTCAGAGCAAGAGCAACTAAGTAAGCGGTGTTGAATCAATTCTAACGCGGCTCAAATATAAGTAACCCTATTTAGATAAACGTGAATAGCAAAATGAATCTGGCGGTTCTTCGCAGCAGGGAACCAGCTAGCAGGGAAGCAGGGAATCGAGAAATATTGCCTCTGTCACAGCGAAGATTGTGTTTATTTTGATAAGAAATTAATAATCCAAAATGCTGGAGGGTCTTAGCATTCGCTACAAAAGCCGGTGATATGCGAAACTGAAGCCCATTATATCTTGCTTATTCATCTTTTATAGCATATACTGGAATTTCAACATGAAACTGCAGTTGATTGGAAACCAAAATTTGATAACACTCCGCTCTCTGAGTATTTATCTTTAGAGAACAGTCAACAGTGAAAGATAAAAATATCAAGATACGCATGTACCCATTACGTCAAATCAAGTCCATTATGTTAATTTTTTCCTAATTTCATTCTTTTTTCAAACACCCATGAGCTACATACTTTAAAATAATTTAATTTGAAAACATACGACTGTTAAAAACAAATCCCATTTTTGCAATGAGGAATATATATATATAATTAATTGGATATCTAGCTCTAGCTGCTGCAGTAATATTGCTCTAAATTAAGCCTGGAATGTGTACTACAGTATATATTATTCTTCTTGGATTTGCATTAAGACGGTTTATAAACAAAATACATTAACCATTCTTTCGCAACCTACCATTGCACACAAAGTATTCAAATACGCGACCATATATACTTATTTCATAGGTTTCCAAGTCCGCGCGGTCAGAGGCGGTCTGGTTTTGCTTCGGCGGTGGTGGGGGATGGTGTAAGTGAGCGCAGTAGAATATCCCCAACTACCACCTGTGGCTGGGCCTTGTCTCCTTTAGAAATAAGTGCATAGCTGATGTACGTTTGGCCTTACAGTATTTACTTACGATAAATACGGTGACGCTCAGAACTCAACAACGGCTGATTGGATCGACGTCGGTGAGGGTCAATATTATTTTCTTGACGTGAACTGGTGTGGTTTTGAGACTTCTAATATTAGCTCAACATCTTGACGTGTAACTTCGGCGCAGATCCACGTTTCGTGTGACATACAAGTGTGCAAACGACATTGCTTCTATATCCCTTGTTGGCAGGCTGAGACCGAGCAACCTATCTTTTTTCAGGCCTGAAATTAAAATTGTTTGCATCTCAGTTTGTCCACCCACGGCTTAAAATGTTTTTTGGTCCACGTCTTTATGGCCATGTTTTCGAGAATTTCATTTGCGCCCCAAAAGACTACAAAGACCCGATTTATATATATATATATATATAATTCTAAATACCTAATATTTTTATCCTTGTCTTGACTATATGTATAGGAGCACCCTGTTTGCTACTGACATTATGTACAAGCTGACGGGCTCTTGAGTTCCAATTAAAAATGATGGAACCATCATCGCGATGGAATTGGTGGCACAGTCAAGATCAAATATTACAAAACAACTTCAATAAGTTTATAACTGAGAAATATAAATTTTGCTAGCTCACTAATGAGTTCACACGAGGTTGCAATCCAGTCCCACCCGTTTTACTCAACAAATCACGGCAATCAGTTAAAACTAATGTTTGCATTATTTTCAAAGTTTAAACATGTTTGGCAAGCACGGCATTGGTATATAATGGAACATTTACATTCGCAAATTCAATTCGAGCGTCAAAATTAATGTTTGGACGAAAGGGCTAAATGGCGTATCTGAGTTACGCGTTTTAGGTTGAAAAATTTAAATTTAAATTTTAAGTATATTTAATGTTCTACAAACGTTGCAACGGTTATCCAGTTCTTTATTGCTGTTATATAGACAATTGTATATTAAGAGAATATTAAATATCCGAGATTATATGGGCGTTTCACTCACAAACGACCCTTCCAAACGAAGTACAGATTTCATGAGAGAAATATGTAAATTTTTAGTAACCGTTTCGAGCTAAAACATTTCTTTAAAATTTATGATCTTGTAGTTACAGCGTGTCTAGATGTGGTTCATTTTTGTAGACCGTTAAATAAAATCGTTTTATTGCAACCATGAAACACTATATTGCTTTCCGCTAGCACTGTGCTAGAAACGTAAAAGCCGCATTGTTGAAAACATTTTCTGGTCACAGTGTTGTTGAAAATGAATTAACTGCCGAGATAGTTAGTATAGACGTTGGTTGTCAAGGGTTGTTATGTAGAGTATCGTGGCTAATGAGCCACAGTGGCAATACATATATGCACGCGTACTACCGAAAATTAGAACGGACGTATATATATCACATTTTTCGTTACATTTATGCCTCTACCTAACAAGGAAGACCAAAGAGCATGATACTAAAATATCATATTACAAATATACGTATACATAATATAATAATAATAATAATAACAATTTATAACCTATCAGTGTCGATTAGGGTTGGGAGGGAAGTTTTACCCCCTAAAGCTCACATCAGGCCAAGCCATATTTTCTCTCTTCGTAAAGGCTCCGCTACCGCGAACTCGGTGGAAAAGTGGTCAAAATGTCAGCTGGGGTGGTGGAGGGGGACGCTGAGAGGGGAGCGGTTAGCACTATTCCGACCGTTAGATCTGACCTCCTCCCTACCCCCTCTCGTCGAAAGTCTACAACGCTAAGGCGTCGGAACTTCGACACCTATAGTATACATATATATGTATATATGTTTGTTAATTTATGTTTAGCTGCTTTCGCTATTTTAGTTGGCTGACTGAGTATTGATTTCAGCACCAGGCCTCTTCATCCTTTCCCGCATACTACAACACGTTTGGTACAGTGTACATTGTGAAGCTATGCGATAGCCTAGTTTATCGAGGCCCGAGCGTTTTCACGTCCGTTGTTATGCTCTCGGTTTGCGAGGTTCCTTAAGAAAGGAACCGAGCAACAAAGCAAAACTAGCGTAAGTGGTTAGCGTACGAGGCTCTTTCACCCAAACGATCCGGGTTCAGTCCACCGCTGGGGCAGTAATGCACGAAATGCATATTATTTCTGGCGCCGAAGTTTTAATATAGCTCTTAATTTATCATGTCATATAAGGCAACATTAAAGGTGCTCTTAAATCTATATTATTGCGACCCATAAATTCTTTTTTTCTCGAATATTTTTCGGTAAACGATATTTTTGTCGTAGAAAGTAGGTTCAACAGTTTTAACTGACTGCTGCAGGTTAAAATTTTTTTTGCAGTTGTAATCACGCGGATCATCAACCAAAACTATCCGAATGTGGCTCCCAATAATACCAATGATAGTCCGACAAAATCAATTCACGATGTGCTGTTGAAACCGGCATCAGCAATTCAACTGTTTTCCGTATGCGTTTAATACCTTTTACACCGACGTTAATTCATGCTCTGAAATAGGACGATTATGATCGCACGGCTGGAGTCCGTGAAAAATGGTTTAGACATCTCGATGATGGCCCAGTCTTAGAGGACTTTTAAGTCCGACGCGATAGCAATTTTAAGCTGAACAGCAGCATTAAAATTGTGGTTTTTATGGAATGTAGAAAACCTTCTTAACACTATTTTCTGCACAATGAAAAAATTCCTGTGCTACTAAATTGGTTTGATATGGATTACTGCAACATGCTTTATGAAGAACTTTGTTGAAAAGTGGTCAATAACCGAAAAACACGGTCATACATTGTACTTTCCTTTAACTGATCATGCGGTAGTTTATCATCTATCGCCTCTCTCCAAGAATGACGGCGAACCGAATGTACCCCCAAAATTGTCTGGGGCTATTTGCAACCGTTCCCCAAGGTTCTTTAGTGGGGTATCGACTACCTTCTCAAGGATCTTTGGGCGTATATTTTACCCCGCCCCCGAATTCTGAGGGTTTGGCTACCACTTCTAGCAGCTGTGAAAGTAATCAATACCGCCCCAAAGAACCGTGAAGGGGGTTGAAATAACCCAAACAAACCTTGGGGTCGCAAACGCAGCCATCTTTTCCAGGCAGAAGAATAGGCCTAAAATGACTAGGATAAGGTAAATTATCAAGTATGAACGACTATCATACTCATCTACAAAATTTAATTATATACTCTTGAATACTCCATTCGAGACACTGAGTCATTCGTAGATTTATGTGATATTTTCACATTCGAGTGTTATAAATTGTTATTTGTTCTTCAACTTAATTTTTTGGAACTTTTTGACTGTTTGCCATATTAGAGTAATTTTCAATTCGGCTTTACACTATAGCTCTCCAACTAGTGTAATTTGTTCAACGACCGTAACAGAAAGTTTTGTAAGCAATTTGTGCTAGTGACCAATCATCATTGAATTAAGCATAAAAATGGAAAAATGTTGGCTAAAAGACGGGTCGGGGTCTGACCTCCCCCATGTCAAAAATTTCTGGATCCGCCAGTGCATCGGTTTATTTACAGTAAATTATAAACTTATTAGAATCGAGGGTGGATTGTAAGTTTAATTCTGTCTGGGTTGATTAATGGCGACATGTTTCAACATTGCATATATTGTATTGCTGATAGAACAAGATTTAAAACTTCGATCGTAATTGTGTAGCTGGATTCTTTTGCTTCCATTCTAGTTCTTTGTAGTTTGAGAATGAAACGAATTAACTTGAACTAGTCGAAAAAAGAGTCAAATTTACCCCACCATGTATCTTGTTTTATGATTGCAAGGCAACAGCCCAATCGCGGACGTTTTGGGTCGATATATTACATCTCTTTCCCATGGACCTATTTCTTCCACGTCCTACGGTTATTGTGAATAGAACTACACAACCAACAAATCACTTAGAACCCATTGAGTGCCCTATTATGCACGAAACAATGTTAAAGTTGAGATGTCAAAACTCAAAAAGTTATTATATTTAATGTTAACAGTGGCCGAACTAGCGCTAAAATTCGCGAAACTAGACTGGGCGCCTTGACCATGTTAGATTAACAGTTTAACATTATACCTAATTTTGTGAAATTGTATACATTTTGTCATAATTTGTAATTATGTAAAGGCGTGTTCACACGCTCAAACTTTTTGCTCAAATTTTGATCAAAAATTGAGCTCAGGATTTGATCAAATTTTGATCAAATTTTGAAAGCATCTTTTTTGCATTTTGTGCAAGTATGAACGTCTGAACACTGTTCAAACTTTTCATGAATATTCCTGTAGCCAATCATGGACGAGTATGTATTACCTGAAAAAGTTTGAGCTCAAATTTTGATCTCAAATTTTGAAATATCGAAATTTTCATTTAAAAATCGCCGTCAAATTTTGATCAAAATTTGATCAAATTTTGTTAAAAATTTGATCAAATTTTGAGCTCAAAATTTGAGCAAAAAGTTTGAGCGTGTGAACCTTAAGCGTTTGAGCCTTAAGAAATTTTATAATTGAACAATAAACTAATGAAAGTTGTTTGCGATCACTATGATTTTAATACATTACGATTTTAATGTCGAATAATTTAGTTAATGCATCAGATGACACGCAAGATATGAGGAAGGCCGATTTTTCTTCTAGTATATGGCTAACCAGAACAAAGATTGATCAAGTATTGTTTCGGAGAAACGATTATTTGCGTGAAGACATGATTAAATAAAAACGTCAACAGTCATCCGCTGAAATGTATGCAATGCGGGAGGAATTTAAAATGTTAGTTTGTTCTTTGCGTGGTTGGTTGGTTTTTCATATTGGAAGCTATAGTCATTATAGCTTGTAGGTTGTTATAGTAGTATGCTTCGTGGATAGGTATTATTTTATATTCAGATTGTATAAAAATACTATGGTTAGTAAGAAATGGGTATATTCACTTTGATGTGTTGGTCAGTGGGTATATAGCTGTGTTTTTCTCTGTTGTTGTTTCTCGTTTTTAATTAGTGATTGTACCCTTGTGTCTGTGTAGCACGCAGTGGAGAGTGTCTCTGGATAGAGTAATAAGTTAGTATAATTCAATTTAAATAGTGTATAATTATCGCATAATGAATATGGAGAGTGGAGTTAGTGGGTATATCGGATGTGGCGCTGAGTGGTTCTTCGGGGGTGTTTTCCTCTGCCGGTTCTCAAAAAAAGCAAGAGGCTCCTACTATCTAGCCGCTCCTCCCCGCCCCTCGAGCCGTAATCAAGAGGCCTAATTAAATAATACTGAGATACATAGACAATTGTCATCGACTCACATTGCAACGCGTTGCGTTAACTGAGCATATCGTGCTGCGTGTTCTAACGGGTGTTGTTATTTGCTCAGTTCGCAAGATTCATCCATAAAACACGCTAAAGCTCCTACATAGCTCTATGGCTTGCGTACGCCGACCGCATCCGTACGGCCTGGGTAATCTATTAGCGACGGCTTCAATTTAATAATACTGCACGATACACAGACAATTGGCATCGACTCACATTGCAACGCGTTGCGTTAACTGAGCATATCGCGCTGCGTATTCCAACGGGTGTTGTTATTTGCTCAGTTTGCAAGATTCATCCATAAAACACGCTAAAGCTCCTACATAGCTCTATGGCTTGCGTACGCCGACCGCATCCGTACGGCCTGGGTAATCTATTAGCGACGGCTTCAATTTAATAATACTGCACGATACACAGACAATTGGCATCGACTCACATTGCAACGCGTTGCGTTAACTGAGCATATCGCGCTGCGTATTCCAACGGGTGTTGTTATTTGCTCAGTTTGCAAGATTCATCCATAAAACACGCTAAAGCTCCTACATAGCTCTATGGCTTGCGTACGCCGACCGCATCCGTACGGCCTGGGTAATCTATTAGCGACGGCTTCAATTTAATAATACTGCACGATACACAGACAATTGGCATCGACTCACATTGCAACGGGTTGCGTTAACTGAGCATATCGTGCTGCGTATTCTAACGGGTGTTGTTATTTGCTCAGTTTGCAAGATTCTTCCATAAAACACGCTAAAGCTCCTACATAGCTCTATGGCTTGCATACGCCGACCGCATCCGTACGGCCTGGGTAGTCTATTAGCGACGGCTTCAATTTAATAATACTGCACGATACACAGACAATTGGCATCGACTCACATTGCAACGAGTTGCGTTAACTGAGCATATCGTGCTGCGTATTCTAACGGGTGTTGTTATTTGCTCAGTTTGCAAGATTCATCCATAAAACACGCTAAAGCTCCTACATAGCTCTATGGCTTGCGTACGCCGACCGCATCCGTACGGCCTGGGTAATCTATTAGCGACGGCTTCAATTTAATAATACTGCACGATACACAGACAATTGGCATCGACTCACATTGCAACGCGTTGCGTTAACTGAGCATATCGCGCTGCGTATTCCAACGGGTGTTGTTATTTGCTCAGTTTGCATGATTCATCCATAAAACACGCTAAAGCTCCTACATAGCTCTATGGCTTGCGTACGCCGACCGCATCCGTACGGCCCGGGTAATTTATTAGCGACGGCTTCAATTTAATAATACTGCACGATACACAGACAATTGGCATCGACTCACATTGCAACGCGTTGCGTTAACTGAGCATATCGTGCTGCGTATTCTAACGGGTGTTGTTATTTGCTCAGTTTGCAAGATTCATCCATAAAACACGCTAAAGCTCCTACATAGCTCTATGGCTTGCGTACGCCGACCGCATCCGTACGGCCTGGGTAATCTATTAGCGACGGCTTCAATTTAATAATACTGCACGATACACAGACAATTGGCATCGACTCACATTGCAACGGGTTGCGTTAACTGAGCATATCGTGCTGCGTATTCTAACGGGTGTTGTTATTTGCTCAGTTTGCAAGATTCTTCCATAAAACACGCTAAAGCTCCTACATAGCTCTATGGCTTGCGTACGCCGACCGCATCCGTGCGGCCTGGGTAATTTATTAGCGACGGCTTCAATTTAATATTACTGTACGATACATAGACAATTGTCATCGACTCACATTGCAACGCGTTGCGTTAACTGAGCATATCGTGCTGCGTGTTCTAACGGGTGTTGTTATTTGCTCAGTTCGCAAGATTCATCCATAAAACACGCTAAAGCTCCTACATAGCTCTATGGCTTGCGTACGCCGACCGCATCCGTACGGCCTGGGTAATCTATTAGCGACGGCTTCAATTTAATAATACTGCACGATACACAGACAATTGGCATCGACTCACATTGCAACGGGTTGCGTTAACTGAGCATATCGTGCTGCGTATTCTAACGGGTGTTGTTATTTGCTCAGTTTGCAAGATTCATCCATAAAACACGCTAAAGCTCCTACATAGCTCTATGGCTTGCGTACGCCGACCGCATCCGTACGGCCTGGGTAATCTATTAGCGACGGCTTCAATTTAATAATACTGCACGATACACAGACAATTGGCATCGACTCACATTGCAACGCGTTGCGTTAACTGAGCATATCGTGCTGCGTGTTCTAACGGGTGTTGTTATTTGCTCAGTTTGCAAGATTCATCCATAAAACACGCTAAAGCTCCTACATAGCTCTATGGCTTGCGTACGCCGACCGCATCCGTACGGCCTGGGTAATCTATTAGCGACGGCTTCAATTTAATAATACTGCACGATACACAGACAATTGGCATCGACTCACATTGCAACGCGTTGCGTTAACTGAGCATATCGCGCTGCGTATTCCAACGGGTGTTGTTATTTGCTGAGTTTGCATGATTCATCCATAAAACACGCTAAAGCTCCTACATAGCTCTATGGCTTGCGTACGCCGACCGCATCCGTGCGGCCTGGGTAATTTATTAGCGACGGCTTCAATTTAATATTACTGTACGATACATAGACAATTGTCATCGACTCACATTGCAACGCGTTGCGTTAACTGAGCATATCGTGCTGCGTGTTCTAACGGGTGTTGTTATTTGCTCAGTTTGCAAGATTCATCCATAAAACACGCTAAAGCTCCTACATAGCTCTATGGCTTGCGTACGCCGACCGCATCCGTGCGGCCTGTGTAATCTATTAGCGATGGCTTCAATTTAATAATACTGCACGATATTTTTTTTTTTTTTTTTTTTTTTTTTTTTTTTTTTTTTTTTTGGAAACTGAGCAAATAACAACATCCGTTGGAATACGCATTTTTTTGTTGTTTTGTTGTTGGTGTGGCACGATATGCTCAGTTAACGCAACGCGTTGCAATGTGAGTCGATGCCAATTGTCTGTGTATCGTGCAGTATTATTTAATTGAAGCCATCGCTAATAGATTACCCAGGCCGTACAGATGCGGTGGGCGTACGCACGCCATAGAGCTATGTAGGAGCTTTAGCGTGTTTTATGGATGAATCATGCAAACTGAGCAAATAACAACATCCGTTGGAATACGCAGCGCGATATGCTCAGTTAACGCAACTCGTTGCAATGTAGTCTGGTCGTGGTTTGCGTGCTGGTGGTCGCTGGCTTCTTTTTTGTTAGTCGATGCCAATTGTCTGTGTATCGTGCAGTATTATTAAATTGAAGCCGTCGCTAATAGATTACCCAGGCCGTACGGATGCGGTCGGAATACGCAAGCCATAGAGCTATGTAGGAGCTTTAGCATGTTTTATGGATGAATCTTGCAAACTGAGCAAATAACAACACTCATTAGAACACGCAGCACGATATGCTCAGTTAACTCAACGCGTTGCAATGTGAGTCGATGCCAATTGTCTGTGTATCGTTGCAGTATTATTAAATTGAAGCCGTCGCTAATAGCGCGCGGGCTTTGTGGGCGCGGGCGCGTGTTGTCGTGGTGGCGCGGGGGGTTAGAGGAGAGGATTACCCAGGCCGTACGAATGCGGTCGGCGTACGCAAGCCCTTGAGCTATGTAGGAGCTTTAGCGTGTTTTATGGATGAATCTTGCAAACTGAGCAAATAACAATACCCGTTGGAATACGCAGCGCGATATGCTCAGTTAACGCAACTCGTTGCAATGTGAGTCGATACCAATTGTCTGCGTATCGTGCAGTATTATAAAATTGAAGCCGTCGCTAATAGATTACCCAGGCCGTACGGATGCGGTCGGCGTACGCAAGCCATAGAGCTATGTAGGAGCTTTAGCATGTTTTATGCATGAATCTTGCAAACTGAGCAAATAACAACACCCATTAGAACACGCAGAACGATATGCTCTGTTAACGCAACGCGTTGCAATATGAGTCGATCCCAATTGTCTGTGTATCGTGCAGTATTATTAAATTGAAGCCGTCGCTAATAAATTACCAGGGCCGTACGGATGCGGTCGGTGTACGCAAGCCATAGAGCTATGTAGGAGCTTTAGCGTGTTTTGTGGATGAATCATGCAAACTGAGCAAATAACAACATCCGTTGGAATACGCAGCGCGATATGCTCAGTTAACGCAACGCGTTGCAATGTGAGTCGATGCCAATTGTCTGTGTATCGTGCAGTATTATTAAATTGAAGCCCTCGCTAACAGATTACCCAGGTTGTACGAGTGCGGTCGGCGTACGCAAGCCATATAGCTATGTAGGACCTTTAGCGTGTTTTATGGATGAATCTTGCAAACTGAGTAAATAACAACCAACATCCGTTGCAATACGCAGCGCGATATGCTCAGTTTAACGCAACGCGCTGCATTGTGAGTTGATGCCAATTGATAGAATTGAGCATGAATTGGTTAATATATGTTGGTTCGTTCTTGTATGTATCGTACTAATACTGCTACCATTACCTTAATGGTCGTTTCACAAGTGGACAAAAGTCTACATTCCGCTTGTATAAAATGATGTCATTGCATGTACAAAAAGACATTATTATGTTGTTTTATAACCACTGACTTAAAGACAATCAATAGTGGATATGCCAGCCATCTTTTACGTAGCATAATTTTTCAGCTATACATTGTCAATAAATACTAATTACTTTCTACGAAGCCTAGTACTAATTACGTTCCTGCGAAGCTATAGTTGTGTTATAGCTTCCAATGTGAAAGCTCCAACGTGCCACCATTTCTCTAGTTTAGAAAAGTATATATTGTCTCGTCAGATACTGTATTTCAGATTGTACGTACCGACTTTTAAGAATATTTATCATTTCGATCCAATTTGTGCTCACATTGCATCCAGTCTTATCCGACCGATACAGCCCAATTCTGGGCCTACTGTATACTGTACGTAACAAGGGGAGATTGTCCCGGCGGAGACGGTACGGAGATTACCTCTAAGGGTCCAATCCTCTAACCCATATTTGCATCCCCTGATGCCACGCAGCCTCTCCAGGCTCTCTTGTCGCACCCCTTCCCAAACACACCCTCTCGTACAATCAGTCGCGCACCACCCCATCTTCCGTCGCGCACCCCAACTCCTGCTGCGCACCCACATTCCCTCCAAGCCGTCCACGCTCCCCGCTGCGCACTCCGCTAGTCGCCGGGACCTTATACTACCATAAAGCGACGTACATTGGAACCCTATGCTGTATCTTTGTAAATGCTTTTTACAACAAATCATCACATACTGATTCGATAAAATGGTGCATGCTCATTCGGACCCGATTGCAAGGCACGGATAGGATCGAACGTCATATTAACGTCGCTTGGCAAACTATGTTAACTCTCGCATGCCCGAATTAGTTTGTATATCATGCCAAGTTTGGCAAACTCTCGCCGGGGCCAGGGCTCAAAAACAGTATGCGCGGATGAAAGTTGAGTACGCAAATCACTGAGCTATGTGTGAGCTATTGCTCGGTACCTTAAGGAACCTCACAGCGTGAGCCAATAATAATGCACGTGCAAACGTACATCATACTTAGAAAACACGACGACTCACAATGTGAGTAAAGTACATTTCGACCTAGAGCCCATGAATATATTAACTCAACTCTTTGTCGAAGTATTCCTCCTTTTTGGATAACATTTTTCCTCCCGCAGCATACATTTCAGCGGATGACTGTTGACGTTTTTATTTAATCATGTCTTCACGCAAATAATCGTTTCTCCGAAACAATACTTGATCAATCTTTGTTCTGGTTAGCCATATACTAGAAGAAAAATCGGCCTTCCTCATATCTTGCGTGTCATCTGATGCATTAACTAAATTATTCGACATTAAAATCGTAATGTATTAAAATCATAGTGATCGCAAACAACTTTCATTAGTTTATTGTTCAATTATAAAATTTCTTAAGGCTCAAACGCTTAAGGTTCACACGTTCAAAAGTTTTGCTTAAATTTTGAGCTCAAAATTGATGCAAATTTCGATCAAACTTTGATCAAATTTTGATCAAAATTTGACGGCGATTTTTAAATGAAAATTTCGATATTTCAAAATTTGAGATCAAAATTTGAGCTCCAAACTTTTTTAGGTAATACATACTCGTCCATGATTGGCTACAGGAATATTCATGAAAAGTTTGAACAGTGTTCAGACGTTCATACTTGCACAAAATGCAAAAAAAGATGCTTTCAAAATTTGATCAAAATTTGATCAAATCCTGAGCTCAACTTTTTATCATAATTTGAGCAGAAAGTTTGAGCGTGTGAACACACCTTTACATAATTACAAATTATGACAAAATGTATACAATTTCACAAAATTAGGTATAATGTTAAACAGTTAATCTAACATGGTCAAGGCGCCCAGTCTAGTTTCGCGAATTTTAGCGCTAGTTCGGCCACCGTTAACATTAAATATAATAACTTTTTGAGTTTTGACATCTCAACTGTAACATCGTTTCGTGCATAATAGGGCACTCAATGGGTTCTAAGTGATTTGTTGGTTGTGTAGTTCTATTCACAATAACCGTAGGACGTGGAAGAAATAGGTCCATGGGAAAGAGATGTAATATATCGACCCAAAACGTCCGCGATTGGGCTGTTGCCTTGCAATCATAAAACAAGATACATGGTGGGGTAAATTTGACTCTTTTTTCGACTAGTTCAAGTTAATTCGTTTCATTCTCAAACTACAAAGAACTAGAATGGAAGCAAAAGAATCCAGCTACACAATTACGATCGAAGTTTTAAATCTTGTTCTATCAGCAATACAATATATGCAATGTTGAAACATGTCGCCATTAATCAACCCAGACAGAATTAAACTTACAATCCACCCTCGATTCTAATAAGTTTATAATTTACTGTAAATAAACCGATGCACTGGCGGATCCAGAAATTTTTGACATGGGGGAGGTCAGACCCCGACCCGTCTTTTAGCCAACATTTTTCCATTTTTATGCTTAATTCAATGATGATTGGTCACTAGCACAAATTGCTTACAAAACTTTCTGTTACGGTCGTTGAACAAATTACACTAGTTGGAGAGCTATAGTGTAAAGCCGAATTGAAAATTACTCTAATATGGCAAACAGTCAAAAAGTTCCAAAAAATTAAGTTGAAGAACAAATAACAATTTATAACACTCAAAACTAAGATATCACATAAATCTACGAATGACTTAGTGTCTCGAATGGAGTATTCAAGAGTATATAATTAAATTTTGTAGATGAGTATGATAGTCGTTCATACTTGATAATTTACCTTATCCTAGTCATTTTAGGCCTATTCTTCTGCCTGGAAAAGATGGCTGCGTTTGCGACCCCAAGGTTTGTTTGGGTTATTTCAACCCCCTTCACGGTTCTTTGGGGCGGTATTGATTACTTTCACAGCTGCTAGAAGTGGTAGCCAAACCCTCAGAATTCGGGGGCGGGGTAAAATATACGCCCAAAGATCCTTGAGAAGGTAGTCGATACCCCACTAAAGAACCTTGGGGAAGCATTGCAATCACCCAGACAATTTTGGGGGTACATTCGGTTCGCCGTCATTCTTGGAGAGAGGCGATAGATGATAAACTACCGCATGATCAGTTAAAGGAAAGTACAATGTATGACCGTGTTTTTCGGTTATTGACCACTTTTCAACAAAATTTCATAAAGCATGTTGCAGTAATCCATTTAAACCAATTTAGTAGCACAGGAATTTTTTCATTTGCTGTAGAATAGTGTTAAGAAGGTTTTCTACATTCCAATAACCACAATTTTAAGGCTGCCGTTCAGCTTAAAATTGCTATCGTCGGACTAAAAGTCCTCTAAGACTGGGCCATCATCGAGATGTTGTAACCATTTTTCACTAAATCCAGCCGTGCGATCATAATCGTCCTATTTCAGAGCATGAATTAACGTCGGTGTAAAAGGTATTAAACGCATACGGAAAACAGTTGAATTGCTGATGCCGGTTTCAACAGCACATCGTGAATCGAATTTGTCGGACTATCATTGGTATTATTGGGAGCCACATTTTATAGTTTTGGTTGATGATCCGCGTGATTACAACTGCAAAAAAAATTTTAACCTGCAGCAGTCAGTTAAAACTGTTGAACCGACCTCCAGATAAATATCGTTTACCGAAAAATATTCGAGAAAAAAAGAATTTATGGGTCGCAATAATATAGATTTAAGAGCACCTTTAATGTTGCCTTATATGACATGATAAATTAAGAGCTATATTAAAACTTCGGCGCCAGAAATAATATGCATTTCGTGCATTACTGCCCCAGCGGTGGACTGAACCCGGATCGTTTGGGTGAAAGAGCCTCGTACGCTAACCACTTACGCTAGTTTTGATTTGTTGCTCGGTTCCTTTCTTAAGGAACCTCGCAAACCGAGAGCATAACAACGGACGTGAAAACGCTCGGGCCTCGATAAACTAGGCTATCGCATAGCTTCACAATGTACACTGTACCAAACGTGTTGTAGTATGCGGGAAAGGATGAAGAGGCCTGGTGCTGAAATCAATACTCAGTCAGCCAACTAAAATAGCGAAAGCAGCTAAACGGAAATTAACAAACATATATACATATATATGTATACTATAGGTGTCGAAGTTCCGACGCCTTAGCGTTGTAGACTTTCGACGAGAGGGGGTAGGGAGGAGGTCAGATCTAACGGTCTAGAGCCAACCTCTCCCCCTCTCAGCGTCCCCCTCCACCACCCCAGCTGACATTTTGACCAATTTCACCCCAATTTGGCGGGAGCGGAGCCTTTACGAAGAGTAAATATGGCTTGGGCGGATGTGACCCTTAGGGGGTAAAACTTCCCTCCCAACCCCAATCGACACCTACGATAAATTGTTATTATTATTATTATTATATTATGTATACGTATATTTGTAATATGATATTTTAGTATCATGCTCTTTGGTCTTCCTTGGTTAGGTAGAGGCATAAATGTAACGAAAAATGTGATATATATACGTCCGTTCCGAATTTTTGGTAGTACGCGTGCATATATGTATTGCCACTGTGGCTCATTAGCCACGATACTCTACATAACAACCCTTGACAACCAACGTCTATACTAACTATCTCGGCAGTTAATTCATTTTCAACAACACTGTGACCAGAAAATGTTTTCAACAATGCGGCTTTTACGTTTCTAGCACAGTGCTAGCGGAAAGCAATATAGTGTTTCATGGTTGCAATAAAACGATTTTATTGAACGGTCTACAAAAATGAACCACATCTAGACACGCTGTAACTACAAGATCATAAATTTTAAGAAATGTTTTAGCTCGAAACGGTTATGAAAAATTTATATATTTCTCTCATGAAATCTGTACTTCGTTTGGAAGGGTCGTTTGTGAGTGAAACGCCCATATAATCTCGGATATTTAATATTCTCTTAATATACAATTGTCTATATAACAGCAATAAAGAACTGGATAACCGTTGCAACGTTTGTAGAACATTAAATATACTTAAAATTTAAATTTAAATTTTTCAACCTAAAACGCGTAACTCAGATACGCCATTTAGCCCTTTCGTCCAAACATTAATTTTGACGCTCGAATTAAATTTGCGTATGTAATGTTGGATCACAGATCATAAACGTGCTTGCCAAACATGTTTAAACTTTGAAAATAATGCAAACATTAGTTTTAACTGATTGCCGTGATTTGTTGAGTAAAACGGGTGGGACTGGATTGCAACCTCGTGTGAACTCATTAGTGAGCTAGCAAAATTTATATTTCTCAGTTATAAACTTATTGAAGTTGTTTTGTAATATTTGATCTTGACTGTGCCACCAATTCCATCGCGATGATGGTTCCATCATTTTTAATTGGAACTCAAGAGCCCGTCAGCTTGTACATAATGTCAGTAGCAAACAGGGTGCTCCTATACATATAGTCAAGACAAGGATAAAAATATTAGGTATTTAGATTATATATATATATATATATAAATCGGGTCTTTGTAGTCTTTTGGGGCGCAAATGAAATTCTCGAAAACATGGCCATAAAGACGTGGACCAAAAAACTTTTAAGCCGTGGTGGGACAAACTGAGATGCAAACAATTTTAATTTCAGGCCTGAAAAGATAGGTTGTTCGGTCTCAGCTTGCCAACAAGGGATATAGAAGCAATGTCGTTTGCACACTTGTATGTCACACGAAACGTGGATCTGCGCCGGAGTTACACGTCAAGATGTTGAGCTAATACTCGAAGTCTCAAAACCACACCAGTTCACGTCAAGACAAAAATATTGACCCTCACCGACGTCGATCCAATCAGCCGTTGTTGAGTTCTGAGCGTCACCGTATTTATCGTAAGTAAATACTGTAAGGCCAAACTACATCAGCTATGCACTTATTTCTAAAGGAGACAAGGCCCAGCCACAGGTGGTAGTTGGGAATATTCTACTGCTCTACTACACCATCCCCCACCACCGCCGAGACAAACCAGACCGCCTCTGACCGCGCGGACTTGGAAACCTATGAAATAAGTATATATGGTCGCGTATTTGAATACTTTGTGTGCAATGGTAGGTTGCGAAAGAATGGTTAATGTATTTTGTTTATAAACCGTCTTAATGCAAATCCAAGAAGAATAATATATGCAAGTACACATTCCAGGCTTAATTTAGAGCAATATTACTGCAGCAGCTAGAGCTAGATATCCAATTAATTATATATATATATATTTCATTGCAAAAATGGTATTTGTTTTTAACAGTCGTATGTTTTCAAATTAAATTATTTTAAAGTATGTAGCTCACGGGTGTTTGAAAACAGAATGAAATTAGGAAAAATTAACATAATGGACTTGATTTGACGTAATTGGTACATGCGTATCTTGATATTTTTATCTTTCACTGTTGACTGTTCTCTAAAGATAAATACTCAGAGAGCGGAGTGTTATCAAATTTTGGTTTCCAATCAACTGCAGTTTCATGTTGAAATTCCAGTATATGCTATAAAAGATGAATAAGCAAGATATAATGGGCTTCAGTTTCGCATATCACCGGCTTTTGTAGCGAATGCTAAGACCCTCCAGCATTTTGGATTATTAATTTCTTATCAAAATAAACACAATCTTTGCTGTGGAGAGGCAATATTTCTCATTCCCTGCTTCTGTGCGAGCCGGTCCCCTGCTGCGAAGAACCGCCAGATTCATTTTGCTATTCACGTTTATCTAAATAGGGTTACTATATTTGAGCCGCGTTAGAATTGATTCAACACCGCTTACTTAGTTGCTCTTGCTCTGAAAAGAAAACCTTAAAGAATATCGTTTTATTACTGTTGGTTGTTCTAGGTCGCATACAAATATAAGTTTGGACATCCAAATCTGGCTTTCTCATGAGAACGCCAAAACATTCAGAATATATCTCCAGTCTAATCATACTTACGTGTTTACATTCTTATCGTATTGTAATTATTTTTTGGTTTCAATGAAATTTGAGCAATTCCGAGTCTACACTGGATTCCGGTTTTGGGAAGTACACACCTAAAATTCTATATATGTTGCCAAGATTATTATGATTTCGAC
Source organism: Trileptium ribeirensis (assembly GCA_030248225.1). NCBI lineage: Eukaryota > Metazoa > Nematoda > Enoplea > Enoplida > Thoracostomopsidae > Trileptium > Trileptium ribeirensis. Next base: position 28,491 of record JASANE010007371.1, on the reverse strand, counting down.
CGAATTTAGTAAAATATAGTTTTGCTAGAACTGTTTGTTGTTCGCTCCGACCTTCTTATTCATTGGTTCAGAAAGCTTAAACTAAAGGTGAGTGTTCAAACAGGCAATTAACTCTTCCAACCCTCGAATTAATACTTATTAGTAAACCTACGTGTTTTGTTTCTATTCGTGTACAATTCCGAGCGCAAATCCAACAACAGATATTGGGAGTACGACTTAAATCGGTACAAAATCAAATTATTAACTTCTGTCAGAATGCAATTTTTGTTTGATTTTTACATAGAGCTGTAGTAAAAGTTTCTGTTTAAGGACCCAACTTTTGCCAAAACTCCCTAATATTAAAAAAACTGGATAAAACCTAGTCAATCTAGCTTCCCAAACAGTAATTTGTAGTTAAGTTCATATACGGAAGAAAAATAAATACATAAATTATATCAATACTAAAACGATTTGTAATAAAAAATTAAGTTTAAATTGTGATTCGAAATTCAGGATAACAAATTCAATTATGTTTGAAACTAGTCGAGACGAAAAGTCTCGATTATGGTTGATATTAAAGAAAGTTGCTGCGATTACAATAATCATCCGTGCAATGCTAAACCGCAGCGATCGTATTTTAGGCAAAGGCAGACACGAAAAGAGACGCAACACGTAGTTATTTTTTGTGTAGGAAAAACTACCTAATAAGCTCAGCATCTTTTGCGAAAGACAACCTGGTTTCAATGGTCGGGTTTGTGGTGTTGTAGATTTAATACACGGTGAGCCATGGGAATCGCCACTGAGCACCGACCAATAAAGCTCAAACCATTTAACCCTGCATGTTTTACCAAACACTTCGAGCAAATCTTCGGCTGTGAAAAAGTAAGCTCTGAGTAAAATTTTATAGGAAGCGTTAGACTTTTTTCTTAAAGCAAAGGTGTCACAATAGTTCGTATTGTTACCGATCCCGAGATGCTAAACATCTAGTATAATAGGAGGACATGTAGGCTTTTTGTTTGAGAAAATTGTTGCCTTCTTGCGATTTGCTTGTCGTAAACCTTTGATAAAAACCGGTAAACGACAAGGCCACATTGAGCATCGAACCAAGGACTTTTGAAAGTTTGGATGAAAAACATTAACTCGTTACCTCATCTACACAGCGGCTTATTATATTTTCAAGTTGCTTTATCCCGAAAATTATACAGTATATTACGAAATATAATATTAATACATTATATATAGTATATTTCAAAGCTTCCTTAGCACTTTTCCTATTCTTAAGCCTTTACGTCTTAAACCAATTTACCTTTCGAATATCGATAACAATTATTGGTCGCCAGGAAATATAGAACCGCCAAAAACTCGGATCGAAGCCACGTTTCTTAGCCATTGAGCTATCTGGGAGCTATATTGCTCGCATTCACAAAGCGATCGTACACGCGCGTACTCTCGTGCAGTATTCGCCGAATGTAGTTAGAATAAGACACTCGAACGTAATTAGTTGTTGTCGAGCAAGTGGAGTAGTTTAAGAGTTAAACACCTAATTTCGATGAGCCTAGCGGCGCGGCAGAATATAGCTATAGCATGTCATGATTTTAAGTCGGTTGCCATTTTCTGAACGCGACTGGACGATAACGTCCAAGACTAAATATCGCATTACTACTTATTATCGGGACGCGGCAACCATCTTCCTCCTCCCATAGGAGGGCCCTTGAACTGCAAGGGCTTCAGGTATTATGCAAAAATGAATACTCTACTACATATTTATCACATGAGGGTCTCCGACTCTGTCGTCTGTACTCCTGTCTCCTAAGGAACACAGCCGTCTATAATGGTCTGTTGTGGGTTTTGGGTATCTTTGGGTGTTCTGTTCTTTTGGGGCCTCAGACAACTTAGCCCATACTGTTCTATTGGGGGACATGCTGTTGGGACACCGAAATGTTGTGAGCCTCGTATCCCTTCGACCCAGCATTGATTATTATACGTGACTTTTGTGAAAGTTTACTGGTATTGCACTTGCCACGATGTATGCTGCCGTGTCAGAGAAAATGGAAAAGAATGTCAATAATGCAAACATCACAGATATATGCCACCGGACCATGAACAAACAACTAGCCATTCTATTATGTTTAGCACGTCTCACTATATCTCCAATTGTAATTAGGAAATTTGATGCCAGAACCAAGATCGAGATAGGCAAATTTTCCAAATCATGTAGTGAAAGCAAAACCCAAATTCATAGCCATATTAAATTGCATTAATCAGAGCCGACTAGTGTATAACTATTGTGTATAACTATTTCGAAAAATATTGCGGTGAAACTGAAATTATCAAGTTTACAAAATGTTTAGAATAAATAATAGAATAAATTGAACTGTGGTAAAATTAGTATTGAGCAAATAGCATATTGAGCGATTGTAATAGCATATTTTATGTGTAAACAACTTTGTTCTTTTGCGTTCTACTCTGAACAGTGCATTTACATTCTACGAACGCCGTCCTATTTATGAGGGTCTAGACATCTCTTCACACCTAAGGATCTTGAAGTTCACTGCATTAATACGTGGTATCTCAGTTTGACTAATGTCTAGTTCTGAATCGCGTTTGTATGTTTATTCCGCGTTACAGATTTATGATATTAACATCAGTGTGCCGAGTAGCCTGAGGCTGCTAAAGTATGTTTGTACTTCTCTTCGCTTTTGAGATATTTCGGACACTGAAAGAAAACATGTTTCGGATATCCGGCTATACCGTCACAGCAACCAGCCCGTATTATAAAACAATTTTTTGCTTTGTTCATGAAAAGTACCAGTATCGTCGTAAATTTCTCCAGGGGCTTGAACAGAAGTTTGCTGTGATTTTAAGCCGTCATGCCGAATCAAACTAACTCTTATACAGTCTTGATCAATTTTTATGTGGAGTCGAGCACTCCAATGAGACCATTGCATTAGGCATGTTTTGCAAGTATAAAAATTTTGATCCATCCGTTGTAATACGTTGTCAAGGATTCATGCTCAACAGCTTTTGTGTCCGTATGGCGCAGTTGCTGTCGACATAGGTAAACAAAATTGTGACACCGCAAAGTTGAAACATCCTTATATCACCTAATATATACTATTCAACAAAGAAAGTAGGAACACACTACTTCAAGGTATCACCTGTAAGCCCGGCACGCGGTTGTTCGAAATCTAAAATTTAGCTCCCGCATTGGAACTAATTTCTCGGCTTCCAGTTTCGATCTCTTCAAAATTATTAGGTCAGGAGTTCGAAAACTCCTTGTAAAGCCTATTATTAGTGACTAAGAAACTAACGGTACTCTGCTCCAAGATACCACCTGTAAAATCGTAAGCAGCCTGTTCGAAAACCAAAACATAGCTTCCATATTGGAACATGAATGCTTTATTTGCGCCTTTCTTAGATTCCCCTACCCCTAAGATGGTCAATTTTGAAGGTACAACGGAAATGTAAATACCATTCGACTAAGCTTGACCAATTAGTTTTGAAAATACACAATATTTATGAATGGCCACCCTTTGTTACCAAAAATTTTTGAAAATCTTTTCTCGATAAGTATGCAATTCTATATGCTATTCGGACCGCGTTGACGACCTTAGTCGAATGGAGGTAAAATTAGATTATCGAATCACGAGTTTATTGCCATTTTATGAAATCCTAGGACTACGGTTAATGAGTGACTCCATTATAGGTGCGTTCACCATGGTTGTTATTTTGTCACTATAACCAACTGCATCGTTCGCCTATGCATTTCTGCCATCAACTTCGCATTTTATTGAACGCCAACAATGGCTCTTCTATGTACGTACGAATTTCCTACGTGCACATTTTTCCTTTTCGCACGCTTGTGAGCGTTCACTAAATGACGTGCTAAATCAGAGAGCTATGTTCGCGGTTTATGCGTGTAGGTATACGCAAAAACCGCGATTGATAGTAGCGTTTTCCCGTGTGTGCGGCCAGAAAAATTACGACGCTAAATCGCAATATAGCGACCGCGAACAGCACCTACATATTGCTATATCACAAATATGTGTTCGCATACATATTGGAAAATCTTTGTACGTGTACATTCATCGCTTTTACGATCCTGAACTGGCTTAATAAAACCCAAGTATGCGCACCTAAAGTGGACTCTCGCATAATGCGGAGCTCACGTTATAATGTCACCACTGTTTTCAAATTTTGTTTCTCTGCAACGGTGACTATACCGTATACATAGTGGGAGGCACACCTGTACCATATAGCAAAACCTGAGGGTGTCAGGTACACCCCTAGCAAATGCAATTTGGCTGGAAAGTGTCCCAGACACCATATTTTTAAAAACCGATGATGTGTCGGACACGGTACAGAAGTAATATGTAACAAAATAAATTTTTCATTTGGAGAGAAAAAGTTTGTTCATAATGTCTAGCTAGCAATTTAAAAAAGTCGCGGGTGGCCCCAGTAGCTACAAAGTAGTAATAAAACCCAGCAAAAGGACTGCACCGCAAAATACAAGAGTTTATGTAATTTGTCAGTTACAAGCACAGAAATATAAAGTACTCCAATCAATAACTCACAGCTCAAATGTTATCAAAAATGAACCGATCACTGCTCAGTACGCTATATATATACATTGTCAAATGTTCTACTCACTTCATTTATTTTTATGCCGGAAAAGAAGTTAATATAAAAACTCAGTCGGGCGTCGCGCTACGATAAACTGGTATATACAACACGCGCTATTTTTTGGATTAGTGATAGCGAAAAGTAATCCTGAGTGGGCTTAAATAAAAAGCAGGCCATGCCGTTCTTGATATATTAGGCCTAGGCATTAACCTTATCCTAAAGCTATATTCATGAAGCTAAGCCTTCTCGATATATTTTTATATGAGACATACACTAAGCGTAAGCCTAAGTTGGGGTCTGCCCCCTAACCCCGTCTAAGCTGTTCTTTTTCTAACGGTATAATGTATTGCACCCTAGGGTTACTTGGGTCATAACTGTGGTAAAAGTGCTAAATTTCCGGAGAAGTTGAGAATTCGAGAAATTGTCGTTGATCGTTTGTGTCTCCAACCGTGCTAATCCTTATATCATAGGTACCCATAGAGAAGTTTACCCCTCCTTCCCCCAATGGTGGTACCCCTTCTCAAGCCAAATGTACCCCTGCAGGAGCCGCTCTCCTCCGCCTAAGGACAACTTTAGACCAAATTGGCAAAGTTAAGTCAAAAATTAGCAAGACATGATGGACAGTTATTGGCAAAAAATAGGGTAAACGAATAAAAATATATCACAAATTTGGCAAAAGCATTGCGAAAATTTTAACAAAGAGTTGCAAACATTTGAATTTCGTTGAAGTTCAAACATTAACCATCACCCCGCCTTACAACCTTGGACGGAATCTGCAGCCCCCTGAGCCGACGGATCTTCGACACCTATGCCTCAAATTTATGTTAGTGAAGCTTGCAAACAAGACCTAGCAGTTCTCAAAAAATAGTGTCTATTAGGTGTGTTTTAATTAACCTTGGATTTGGAAGCTAACACAATGAATAGATTCATTCGGCATGCCGTAGAAAAACAAATTACATAGTTGCTTAGACCCGGAAACAGGAAGGGGCAACCGTACCCCTTTCCCCCACTCCTTTCAGAAATTAATCTGAAGGACACGTTCAATGTTCTGCCCCCAAGAAAACAACGAAAATTTAGCCAGATTTTCTCCTATTTCTGTCAATCTACCAAAAATTTTCGCGTTCTTCGGAGCCCGGGTGTGGAAGAGCAAATATGGCTTGAGAAGAGGGACAGACCCTTAGGAGGTAAAATCCCTTGCGCCTTATTGACACCTGTACCCGAGAAGTGTTTTTTTCTTGTCTCTTCCCCTAACCATATTTTGTATTTATCTCTCACCAGATGTGTTTATCGTAGGTTGCCTCCGCATCCACTTATCATAGCTTGCCCCCAAATGTTTTATTTTAGTTTGTCTCCTCCAGATGTTTTATCATAGCTTGCCCCCGCCAGACTCAAAATCGGTCTCGTGTGCCTGCATTGTTGTTCCATGCAACTTATCTCCTCTTGAAAATACCGGTCCAACTCGTTATTATCTATTGTTAGCTTTTCGTCTTGCTCATATCAGTCTGCGTTTTCGCTGTGCAGCATACCATTTGTACGGTGGCCAGACGGTACGCAGGACACCGCTAACAAAACTAATAAACAAAGGCGATGTGCTTGATACCGTCTAAAATCTGTAATTCACTTAACAAGCATAATATCCTTTGAAAACTTCTTCGAAAGCATGGGTGTGAAGGACACCATGTTGCCTATGGTGTGCCTACCACTGCGTGGGGTATCAGGGTTACAAAGAGTGGACACATTATAACGCGAATGCCGCATAATACTTATGCTAAACATAAGACAATCCGAGAACCGATTGAGCTGTTTGTCAACGCTGTTCGAATGCCATATAAAATTATATATTTAATGAAAAAAAATTTTCTCAAATTTTTGGTACCAAAATCTCAAAAAATATTCTGAAATAAACGTTGCCGAAATTGGAATTTTTGGGCTGCCTTGTCGAGTTGAGTCCATTGGCACCAAAATTTGCGCTGCATCTTCAAAATTCGAAAATTTCGGGATGGCGGACTTCAGGAAAATCATTTCCTGCTTGGTTTCCGCTTCGAATCAGATCTCTGCCTGATATTGTCGGCAAACGGGAAATTAGCATCCGTTTCCAATAAATTTGTATACCACTGACTTACGTTTGATGTTTGGCATTCATATTTCTGTAAGCAGTGTTATATTAAATTTAGGCTCTGTTAAAATTACAATAAAATTGGATAACTTTTTAGTTAATGTGTCGTACACGCCAGTACATCTCTGGTTGCTCCTCCTTCGCTCAATTGTGTCAGGATTCTAAAATCAGGACTAAAACTGAAATCATTTTCTATGCAACTCGTTCTACCTGTTTCTGCGCTTCGTCACACACCAGATTAAAATTAAAGAAACCTTAACATTTTCCCTATATTTTTATCTTTCATTACATTAAAATCAGTTCAGTAGTTTTCTTTGGTGCCTCCGCTCACTCGCATAGTAATATTTTTCTGCTTATTAAATTATATCGGCTGACCGAAGTGCTTAAGGCTCGACATTAGATGAACTACAGCTGCGTTAGTAATGTTTCAGGTTACTAAAATTTCTGATGGCAGTACGATGATAAACCATGCCCGTCTTAAAACTTCATTTGTAGTAATATTTTTCTACTTATTAAATTATATCGGCTGACCGAAGTGCTTAAGGCTCGACATTAGATCAACTACATCTGCGTTAGTAATGTTACAGGTTACTAAAATTTCTGACGGCAGTACGATGATAAACCATGCCCGTCTTAAAACTTCATTTGTAGTAATATTTTTCTACTTATTAAATTATATCGGCTGACCGAAGTGCTTAAGGCTCGACATTAGATCAACTACATCTGCGTTAGTAATGTTACAGGTTACTAAAATTTCTGACGGCAGTACGATGATAAACCATGCCCGTCTTAAAACTTAATTTGTAGTAATATTTTTCTACTCATTAAATTATATCGGCTGACCGAAGTGCTTAAGGCTCGACATTAGATGAACTACAGCTGCGTTAGTAATGCTCCAGGTTACTAAAATTTCTGACGGCAGTACGATGATAAACCATGCCCGTCTTAAAACTTCATTTGTAATAATATTTTTCTACTCATTAAATTATATCGGCTGACCGAAGTGCTTAAGGCTCGACATTAGATGAACTACATCTGCGTTAGTAATGTTTAAGGTTACTAAAATTTCTGACGGCAGTACGATTATAAACCATGCCCGTCTTAAAACTTCAATTGTAGTTAATTTCAATTTTGCAATCCTGACAATGTCTAATAAAGCGGTCGGGTCTTATGTAATGTAACACATGACAAAATTATTCGGAGATAGTACATAAAATGAACGTGACTCGTTGGTTAGGGGCAGATAAACGTAATTATAAATAGCTGTTTTGTGTACATCAGATTATTAATTTATATTATGTATAGTATCCCGGAAAACACAACGTATCATATAATTTTTTTATTTAATTATTTTGTATTATATTTTAATTATTTCTTAATATTTATAAGTTTTTCAAAACCGTTTAATGATTTCAAATGATTTAGCGTGAAAGCTGATTCAATCAAATTATTGAACAAATATGGCAAATAGTTCGTAGCCGATCTGCAACAACATAAATACGTTACTGTATTTAATCGTTAGATTGGATATAAATTTCGGATGCTGGAAACGACGATTTGATATGCCAACAAAACAGCCAACAGCTGATCAATATGATAATTACACAGACGAATATTTAGAGTTAGTCGCGCGTCTTAGGCCTTCTTTTACACACGTGTTCGCGGGTGTAGAAACCCTAGGCTCCCATTTTTAACCATAAAAGCGATGCATAGATATAAGCATTGCTTGACAAGGAACATTTTTACCTTAGTGGTAATTTGTCTCTTAAATTAGTCTCTTAAATAAGTCTCCCAAATAAGTCTCTTAAACAGAAAACCACTCCTAATACAGTGATCACTGGCACATTATTCGGCAGGGGCGCAGCAAGCGACGGGGTGGCAGAGGATGGATTGTGTTTCAGCCACACTTAAGGTGGCCCTGAAATATTCTGCAAAAATTTCTGTGCCCTCGCTCTTCTATTTTTGAGTGTTCTCCTAAGTTTTGCGTAGGTACTGCGCTACCGATTATTTGGTCTGGTTAATCTTAAGAGCCCACGTATTATTGGAATTGAAATGTTGTCTAAGGAAACAATCTCATACATTATAGTATAAAGTTGACAGTGTTATTGCATCAAACTTACCATCCAACCATCCCATTTCTGTGTCTGACCTTACCAATAAAAAGTCATGAGCAAATTATGTTCTTAGCCAGCGATTGCCCAGTAGTGTGAGTTTACCAGTAAAACCATGAGTAGATGTTATCTTAACCATTGATTGCCCAATAACAAAGAACCACTAATAGGCCATACGCAGCTGCGATATTAGGTTGGATCGCCCAATCCAAAATGAAAACTTTTCTACCACTTAAATAGTGATGAACCCTTAGTATCAAAAAGTTACAATTAAACTAACATAGCTACCAACGTTCGCGCCTGGATCATAGCAACAGCCTGGGAACTCTTAGTTTAGACAAAACACAAACAAACGGTCGATAATTGTAAGACTCAAGTATATATATTCTATCCACTTTGTCTACAAAATTTCGATTTTGATAAACCTTCATTTTCTGAAATGTTTTTCGGCTCTTTTTGGAACAAACACTGAGGTCGAAGACCACAAAACGAGATCCAAACGAGGTAGCAGAGGGCGTCCCAGCTACCGGTAGTCTTATGGGTTAACACTATTCAACTCTTTTCAAGGATTTTGTTGTCTCAAATTTAGGGCAGAAGCAACTTTCTGGGAACTGGGTAATGGCCTGGTCATGTTTACCGCCGTCTGTGGATCAGTCGTATTGGGTGGAATCGTTGTTCTCGTCATCCATTATGCTTACAAATATTGCTGTTGGATGCATGAACACGGTTTCCGACAGTCATCAACAACTAGCGGCGACGATGTTTTTTCTGAAGATGGTGGTCGAGCCGAGTTGCGCTTCCGTTTGGATCGGCTTTCGTCGGCCCATAGTGTTTCATTTCTCACGCCATTAATACCAAACGCTAGTCAGATGCCTCTTTCCAATCACTATCGGTGTCGATGTTCTCTTCCAACGGCTTCGATCAGTTTTCGAAACCGATCAAGCGAATCAGTCAATTGTGGATCTGTGAAGCATACTGGTGCTGAATCACGTTCCGCTGTTCGTACGACGAGAGCTGAACCGTTTTTTTTATTAGAACGACATCGCTCGATGCCTGAAACGTCACTTGGAACGACCAAGTCAAACAATTCAAATTACAACTATAATCATTATACGAATCGTTTCGATCAACGCGAACAAAGTATCGTCTCTCGAGATTTGTACGAGCTTGAGTCAGATCCAAGGATAAATGTTACAAAAACAAATTTACAAAATCCGCGCAATGTCAGTTTGAAAACCGGTGATTGCTTAGTCGGAATTAACTAGGTAGATGAATTGGCGATGATTTGAGATGCATAAAAACCGATGCAGACACTAATTAAAATAGAACTACTATCACATTAGGTAAAAATTTAAGGGGTTGCAAAATAATATAACTCTATTATTTACCTGATAAGTTTGCGAGGACACCGATTTTAAAATAGTTGTTCGTCTAGAATTGGTTTCCAACACTACTACTATTATTGCTAATTTTTTTATTGCAAGAAAGTATTACCCCTTTAGTACATCACTCCCGTTTCACCATTTGTAATGATACAATGTCAATCGACTTACTAACCGTGATTGTTGCACATGTACCATAACACAGTGACGTTGCTATTCGCTTCCTTTTCTATATTCCTAAAGGAAACAGAGCAACTACAGCTCCTAAATACAGTGATTAGTGCATGAGCATCGAAGCAAACAATACACACTAGTTTCGCCGCTGTTACAAACGTTTGTATGTCATTATACAAATTACACATTAATTTTTGTAATAAAGGGTTAATCAAAATTTATTTTACCGTTTGATTGATTTAACAAAATCATGTATTTGAACGCAGCACGGCTATTGGTTTTAAGGGCATATGAAGTATACTAGCTGTGTTTATGTGTGTGTTTCGTGTTTAAATGTTTCTAAATATTTTCTAAACAATTACCTACCAGAGCTGACAGCAAGCCGAAATATTAAGACTACACTGAGGTTTTTTGCTGGCTTGTGGCTTGCGCCTTTCAGATTGAAGGCTAGATCGGCTCACTTCTGCTAGAACTCGTGTGGACTTGGCTTGCAAAGTTACAAGTTAAATACCAAATACAGCAACGGTATATGTAATCATATAAAGGTAGAAAAATGATAGTAAATTAGTTTTACCACGTGGTTATTCTATTAATTAGTTAATTATATAATGTATGCCGCTGTTGGAACCACTGCGAGTAAAGACTCGACCAGATTGACAAAAATACGGTCATGAGACATAGAAATATCACCTACGAACAGTAAAAGAACGAGTTGGCTAAAAATGGCAAACCAGATGCATTGCCGGTGACCTTTTCGCCCGCATAAATTCTAATTTTTATTTGCTGTATATTGATACTTGCTTCACCAATGTATTAAAATAATACAATGCTTGGAAGTTCTCTTAATGAATAGTATGGTCAATCAGCACAGCGAAGACTATCACGTACGATGGGTTTATATTTAATCTTTCAGCAAATTGAATTTTCGTGACTTCCATATTATTTACGTAATCAGTTGAGAATCAATCGCGCTGTGTTCGCTGATGCAATCAAGTAAAAAGCTACAGCTGTTAAGATTCCGCAGAGGACGCATATAGCCATAATGGAACTTTACAGACATGCAACCATCGTTTGGGGCATCGGTTTTGAAGAGGTTCTAATAGTTATTATAAACAAAATGGTGACTACAGCGGATACAACTGTTCTTGTGCTTTTAAATCTGTTCCGTATATATACATTTTATTCTACATATATGACTCTACTGCAGCGCGTTCTCCTAATTGTGTCGGAAAGTTTGCAGTCCATTTGACGGTGCGATCACCTGGATTAACCTGGTCCTACGGTAGTGGGGAGCCTTAATGCTGATCGCTCGTGGCCACTCTTCCCTATTCGCAGTATTTGGCTCGATATGTGACATCGGATGTTGTTGCCATTGGCGCAGCGGCACGTATCAAAAATGTTGTTCACAATCGTTGACTGCTTGCGGCGCCAGTCCTCGTGTGATCTTCCGCGCGGTCGGGCCCGGTCGTCCAGGGGCGTGCTTTGGCCAGTGACCTCGGGATCCTGTTGTCGGGCATCCTCAGAACATGACCAAGCAGCCGCAAACGCTTCGTCTTCAGCAGTGTCGACACCTCTTTTTCGTTACCAACCCTTCGACGAAGATCTTCATTCCTGATGTGATCGATTTTTGTCACGCCTAGAATCCGGCGTCGACAGAAGTTCTCGAACGTGTTAATCTGCTGCTGAGTACCTGACTTCGGTGTCGACGTTCCGCAGGCGCGGAACATGATTGGTCGAATGGCAGCATTATTTATCTGAAGTTTCGTAGTAACCGACACGTCTGCCGATATCCACACATGCCGTAGGCTCGCAAAGGCTGATCTGGCACGGTATATGCGGTTTTTAATCTCGGTATCGCAATCCCCTGGTCCCGTAAAAGTACTGCCCAGGTAACAGAATTGTTCGACGTGTTCCATCACATAGCCGTTCAGTACGATGTCCTGATGTAGGACATTATCTTGAACTTTTGCGAGCTGATGACAAGACCAATGCGTTTTGCGGCTGTGTCGACTCGATTGAGCATCTCTTGTAGTTCGCTGGCCGATGATGCAGTTATGGCTTTGTCGTCGGCATAAGCGGCATCGGTGAACTTTATGCCATCTGCGTCGGAAGTAACATCGTCATCGTTAGCCAGAGCGGTCTCCATCACCCATGCAATTGCGTAGTTAAGGAGGATGGGGACAAGATCGACCCTTGTCTCACTTCAGACTTGATCTCGGAGCGTTCAGATAACATGTCGTTTATTTGCACACGGCAGTAAGATGGTTCGAACAGCGAGTTGATAGGAGATACAATCTTGGCCGGCACATTGTCCGCCTCCAAGCTCTTGTAGAGCGATTCTCAGTGAACTGAGTCGAACACGGCTTTGAAATCAACGACGGCCACGGCAAGTGGCATGCTATATTTATAAAGATTCTGGAGAATGATCGTCATGCTCAATAGCTGATCGACTGTGCTACGGCCAGGTCGAGAGAAGCGCCGCACCGTTGCTCACGTTTAAATCGTTCCTGGTGTCCCTTGAATCTACTGCAAATTACTGCTTCCAGCACCTTGAAAGCAATATTCAACAGCGGTATACCACGATAGTTGCAGCAGATGGGCTTGTCACCCTTCTTGTGGGGTGGAATGACGGTGCAATATGAACGACTAAATGTTCCGATTCATTTGTTGGCAGTGCCACCGCAGTGCGGCTTCTAAAATCTGTCGGAAAGTTTCGAGTCCGCCTGACAGTGCAGTATGAGCGACTCTAGCTTTGGAACCACTTGCTGGTAATATCGATGTTAAAGTTGCTGGGTTTGTACCGTACTGCTGTTCTTTAGCTGTCCATGTTTAAATAACGTATTCTGTGAATCAGGTTAAATACAATAGCAAATTTCACTGTCCTAAAATTGGTTAATATTGGTTATAGAAAAGCCGTCCAATGATATATGCTTGATAATTCAAAATAACTTTCATGGCACAGTACACGTGGCGAATAGCATAAGCATATACATGAAACAATCACACATTGTATGCATAATTTGCATGCCAAAGTAGCGAAACTTGCTTTGCTGTGCGTCTAAAAATATTTGTTTTTTCAAGTCTTACTGCCCAATAATTTCGTCACTGGAAAATTTCAACGGTCCAAATGTACAAATCATTTGGGAGCACAACCATGGATCGGTTCTGGGGTCTGAATCTGCTTTTCAAATGAATTAGTCATAAGACGACAGCATGTTGTGGACCTGCGTATTTGATCATATATCAACTAATAAAATAGTTCATTCACTTAAATACTTGTTTCAAAAATTCTTACATTCTTTATCACAAGTTTTTCTTTACAGAAAACTAAAACAATAAAACACTCATCCTGTAAACGTAGCAGATCAATGTTGTTTCTGGCTTTAGGAATTGTGTCACATGACTATCATATTTAACAGCTATGGTGGAAAATTTAGCAGTAGTACACGCCACTCAATTTTAGCTTTACACTGTTTTAACCATACATGCGCATGGGACGGATAGGTTTACCCCTTCCTGAAGTCCGGAGTCCCCCCAGACCCCTACCCAGAGGGCCCTTGTATTCGTGCTCCTCCTAGCAGGTCATCCGGTCTCTTCATGAAGTAGTGTAGGGGTGGAACCTATAAATGCTAGTTGCGGCGGCGAAGGCGCCGCGCACCCGCCCCCTGCCGATTAGTAGCGTAGCGAGGGCATGTGGCGCCCAGGGTTGTGCAAAAATATTGTGCCTCCTGCTCAATGATTTTGCGCCCCCATCCCCCCCCCCCCACCCCCCAACTAAATTAACTATTTTACACTTAAAAATTTAGCGCTCCTACTAAATATTAAAAATTTTGTAAACTGCTATATCAAACTTTTCGCAGCATCTAAATTTACCGTTGTGAACGGAATTCGTGTATCGTTCGCAACATTATTTTACATTTTTTAATTTTTTTCTTGCTTGCGTAGCATTTGGAGGGGTACCATTCGGCCGCCCAACGTTGACCTGCCATCTTCGCTACGCCCCTATTGCCGACCGGCCATACATTCCCTGGTGTGAGGCGGAATGCCCCCCCCCCCGAGAAACAGGCTTCCTCCTACCGGACCTCGAGCATGTATGTCTATTAACATTGCTTTGATGTGATTCACTGTGGTGAATAATACCGCTTCTTTCTTCTTTATTTTGTTGTTTTTATATCATATATCAATGCTGGCAACTAAATACCAAGTGAAATATAACTGGCAACTAAATACCAAGTGAAATATAATTGCATCGATCACATGTATCGACAGAAAATTTATAAAAAACCTGGCAAACCAAATGTTATAAACTTTGTTATACCAAAAGTCAGAATGGTCAGCGCTGTGTTCTTACGTTCAGATTTCCAATGTTCATTGAAAAGAAATGCCGGGTCTTTTACAGCCTTACTCATAGGTTTATAACCCACATTATCAGTCGCACACATGTGCTGGCCCCCAAGTTCTTCGACCACCAAATCCAGACTCCCCAACTTGGTCCTTTCTTTTCCTTTGTGCCGCCGGCGCGGTCTTCTGTTTGGTGGTCGCCTTGGCGCGGGCGTCCCCGCCGTGTTGGTGCCGGTGGTTCGCCTCGCTGTATATACTCTGATCTGCTGATATGCGATTTATACCTGGGGAGATAGGCCGAGCGCCCGATATGTGCCTTCGAGATCTGGATTGTCACATCGGATGCCTTTGAATTGAGTGTCGCTATCGCTGCTTGGTTTTTGATGCCTTTGATTATATTTGATACATATGTTGCTTGGTTGTTTTTAAGATTTCTAGGAACGTCAATATGGTTTACCATTAGGTAAACGTTACGGTTAGATCAGACATTCAATCTCCACTTGTGGGTTTATTGATGATATCGTATATATGTATAATCGTATTCGATAATCTGGTTGGCCATTCGCATCACCAGTTGGAAACGGGATTTCGTGTTGCATCTCTAACTCTTATAAACCTAACTATAAATGTTATAGTTTAGTCCATCCACAGAAGATAAAGAAGTAACAACGAGATTCGTGTTTTAGCCACAAATTCATAAGATAACATTGTAGTTGCATTAAACTGTTGCTATTTGGTTTCACCTGTAAATGTGTTATTAAAAGTTATTGAAGCACCATCGGCTGCAATCTTAACAAAGCGCGGGGTGATATATACTGTTAATTAGGCGGAATGGAGCGAGCATCGGAAGCCGATTTTAATATAATATCGCTTATTTGAGGCAAGATTTTTTGCCAGAATTTGGTATTCATAACTCATCATTAGATTGATGCCTTTTCAAAATTTTGTTATTCTGTAACAGAATGTAATTGCTTAGCGTTATTTTAGTACTCCACTCATTTCGACACCAAAATTTACGCAAAACCGACACGTATTAAAGACTTTCATTTTGGCCGTGTGGGGTCACCCAGCATTTTACGTTGTATCTATTGCAAGCAGCATCGGATCGAAAAATGGAGCCCACCTAATCTTCTCAAGATAGCTATAACTTTCCTTTTATGTATTTTTTGTTGAAGCACACGTTTTCTAGCTAAGTTTAATAAATGGCGCCAAAAACGAAATTTTCAAAATTTTACATAGTACATTTGTTTCTTAATGTAGGTGAGCGACAGGGTAAGGTTATTTGATTTCTTGAACGCTTGGACTCCCTTGTGTTAAACCTTATTGAGCTTGGGACTCTCCTGAATGCTAAATTTTGAGACCAAAGATAGTCAAATTATGCTACGCTTCAAGTTGTATGCTGAGGGCTAGAATGTGTGTCTTGGATTTCGGGGTTGCTGTATAGGATTAACTTAGTTCATTTTGCGTGGTATACGTGAAATAGGTCAAACACTAAAAAGTGCTATAATTTGAAAAATGGCGCTTCCAATTTAAAGTTTTCATGGAAATTATGATTTATAAATTTCAAGGGTTTTTGTGTTTTGGTATTTTGACAGGAAATAAACTCACGGTTTCGTTATCTATTGACAATGCCCTAACATTGTCATTCATCTATTTCCTGTTTATTATTGTTATTGTACTACTACAGTGGTGAATCAGAAAGTTCAGTTTGAAACCTTGAAATGGTTATATACATTACATGTAATCTAGATGTTTGTATATACAGGAGAAATAATGAATATTATAAACAAATGTTTGTTTAGATGCATTATTCAGTAGTGATCATGGCTGTGTGATTATGGTTGACCATAAGCCCGAAACCAAATTGAATCCAACGTCTGTCGATGGTTCGGCGGTAGGTTACGTTTACATTTTGTTAGCTTCGACTTGACCAACATTCGCTGTCTTTATTTTAGTTGTGCTGCTAATTCATTTCAGTGTTAACCTCAAATTATAAAAGGGAAAGTTTTTCGTATCTAGTGAAATAAAGTAATTGTTAAAGCAAATATCTATGAGTATCTGGGCTCTCCATTCGCTGAAAATTTTGCCAGGGGGCCCCCTGGTTCCGAACCGGGGGCGCCCGATTTTGCCAGGGGCATTTTACCAAGAGAAAAACGGTTAAAAATCGTGTCAGAAACATTGCGAAAACGCTGTTGGTTGAGAGGAAAAGCGATTTTGAAGCAAATTTTGACAAAATTTGCGAATTTTTTGGCTTCAGAACGGAATTTCAGTACAAATTTTGATCAAATTTTTTTGTACTTTGGACCGATTGGAAACATAAAAATTTACCAAGAGGCAGTAAACCGGGGGAACACAAAATTTTGCCACGGGGCATGAACCGGGGCACCTGTTATGAACTAGGGGGAACCGAAGAATGCCAACGGCCCCCACCCCCAATTTGGAGAACCCGGAGTGTTATTTTTATGTAAAATTTGCACGATTACGATAGTCGCGAGTTGCTGATGATAGACGCGTCACTGTAATATACATATTTGATTTGCAGTTGTAGTGTTTAATAATTCATGTGCCGTCTGGACGGTAGCTTAATCGGAAATTGTGTTCTCATTTAAAATTATTTTCGGGGTTCTGCTAAATTTGATATCTGGTTTGAGTGCGCTAGACTTTTGACTGTTGTAGAGTATTTTATGGTTACGAAAATTGATAGTTATGTTTGAAATAAAAGAAGTTTAAATCATTGCGCAGTATTTTTGTTGAATTTAGATTGTCGACTAATGCAACATTATAGAACAAAGCTTCTATATTTAGCCGCCAGCAACTATGTAACCGATTATGAGCAACATTATTTGTATGTTAGATAGACGATTCAGACATATTGTTTAAAGTCACATGATCAGAAGGCTGATACGCATTGTTGGGTAGATGTTTTAATATTATTTCAGTAGGGAAAACTGTAGTGAGTGCTTTGGAATGAGTTTACCATGCCGCGCCAAACATGACCGGCGTAGCCGGACCCAGAGGGGGAAGAATACAGCCTCTCAGGGGGTAGGGGCAGTCCGCGTGTGCCGTGAAAAGCACCTATGGATTCGGTGCCTGCGAAGGCTCCGGGTGAGGGCGTTCGGTGCTCAGGGGTCACCTCCTACCTCTCTGTGAGTATGTATACGTATGTATATATATAATTATTTTAATTGTACATGTCGATTACAGAATTTTAGCTTATACGTATTAACCTTCGTCATAGCAGAATCTGGCCTGATCAAGAATTGTGTAGCTTGATATTTTGCAGAGGTATACTTTACCTACATAATGTTTGTTAAGTAAATGGCCCAAGGTTATTAGAAAAACGGACGTCGTATTATTGAAACTTGCAAATCTATTTAAATTTGTTACGCATAATGTATTTTAATTTTACAGTTTACCACGCCTTGATTAGTGTATGTTTGATATGCAATCGTAAAATACAGAAGTAAACAAAGACACACACTATTTCGTTGTAAAACACTGGTTATACTAAAATGTTAGCTTTTGTTTAGTGTCGTTTATTTTGATTTGGCTTACTGTTTGACTTCTAGTATATACTATTTTTTGCATTATTACTCACTATTTACTATTGCAGGCCGTAAAAACTGGACCTACTATAACTTCCGCGAGAATGCAGCCAAGAATTGTGGCATCTCCACGCAAACCATTGTTCTCTTCTTATCCATCAACGCCACAACCTCATAGTGTGGTACGAACCCAGTTCTCTTCGTCGACTACTCGTGGCGAGTCGTTAAATCAGCCACTTGCCCTTTCGGATTCGGACTCGGATCTGCCGATCCCGTCAGACTCAGTATCTGCTGAAGTTACCGGACCTGTAAATACACACCTCATTGCAGCTACTGCTGATGATGAAGATGTAACTTCTGAAGAGGAATTGACACGGAGTGTGGCTGAATATCAAGCGAAACTCTTTTCGGCACCACAGACAGCCGTATCGTTCACTACAGCCTCTCAGTCACCAAGAGGTGTAACAAATGTCGTTACAACATCAGTGACGACAGCGATTTTGGGCCATTCGGTTGGGCCCAGCACTAGTCATCAGCAGCGACTACTACAGCAAGTGAGCACTTAATGCCATGTTACAGCTTTTAAGTTCCATGTCTTACGTAAGCTTGATGTGTCATATCATGCTTTATATGTAATATTATCACATTCGATTTAAATTCCTGCACAGACACAAAATGCTGCGCAATTATACTAGTAGCAAGCAGCCACGCGGTCTGTTGTAAAAATACATAATTTGCTTCTGGAAAGGTAATTTACTTGTAGCGTCTTGGTTTGAGGTCTGAAACATCGAAATTCTTCTCTTGTACGAGATTAGACACAAGTCTTCGGTTGGTGTCTTTAAAGAGACAAACATATTCACATTTAGAATTTCTTTGCTTCTGGACTTTCGTTTTGCTAGTTTTCCGTCAAGTCTATTATTCACAAGCTCTCCACTGAAAACTTATCGATAATATAATAAATATAAATTTTTCAAAATGTTTCAAAATCTTAAATACATCTGCTGTGGGCAGAAATGAGGAGCATAATTCCAACTATGATTATACTAATTGCTATGCTGAGTTAAGAATTTGATTTGTAATTTGGATAATTTGAGTTTTGATCACGCGCGTCAGTTTCGTATCGGTCGTTGTTTGTTTTTAATACAGCATATCGTTATTTTGCTGTAAATTTGGTAACCAGGTTCAAGTTCTGTACGGTAAGGATCAAGCACAAGTCAATGAAGACTGAGGCGAAACCATTTGGTGATTTTTTACTAAAAAGTTTGTTGTGATTTCTGTAAAATTATAATTCTGGCATTGGTTTTTTCATAATTACAGCTGCTGTATTAGCATATTCACGAATTCGGACAGCTTGAGTTGTTCACTTTTATTCTGATTTGTGAAAAATTCTATTCACTTTGCGATTTCCGATAACCTGTCATTGTAAGTTGTGAAGCCAGCCGTTCGTTATTTGGCTTATTTTCTAAATGTGCTCTGGCATACTCTCACTTAGTATTTTTATGTATCCAAGTTCCTGGCATGTAACGTTTGTTTAGCAGGGGCTGGAAATTTGGTCATCATCGCACGCCTCCTGACAAATCTTATTTTATCTCATTACTTCTTCAATCAATGCAGCGCAATTTTTTGATTGTGTGAAGTGACCTGATTTTACCTGTAGTTAAAATTACTTTGTCGGAGTAGTTTCGTTTAAAGACGTAGACGTTGAAAGTAGCGTCAGCTAAAAAGAGGGTTGTAAATGCCCTTCGTAAGTATATTTTGAAGATCGCACAGATATTTGGAATAACCAGAAAAAACTATTTGCTCGTTCGCTGACATTTAAATTATGTAGGTCTGAATAATGCCGAGCGACATATGAAAATGAATTCTACCCATTTAAATTAGTTTATATAGTTTCAAATCTTCCCAGCAGTACTGAAAATACAATGTCGTTTTTTGTTATTTTGATATGGTCTTATTCAAAATTGTTTCGTAGAATTTTCGATGTCCCAAGATTAGCCTGTAGGCAGGATGGTATTTAAACAGAGCGAGCGGAGTTTCCACTGAGCGCGCTAGGGAGCAACTCGTGGAAAACTTTTTTGCCTGTTTCGGTCATTCATAACTCATATTCGGGTGGACGGATTTTGGCAATTTTTTTATTCAATAGCAAGATTGACGAGGTTGTTTCTTTTAGTTTTAATTGCACAGCTCTTACACTATTTTGTACAAAATGGCAAAATAGTTTTTAAGGGTTTTTTACCAAATGAGACCACACGAGTACCAGTGTTTCGCAGCCCCTGTCTCGAGACATACGCTTTGCATGCTGAAAGCAATTATTTGTGTTATCTTGAGTCCAGGGTGCATATTTCAAGAGTTTTCAATGGGTTTATGGTCTTTGAACCCGATTTCCGAAATACACTCTGTCTTCTCTCATTTCGCTGTGTGCAGGTTATCAAGAATTGTCTCTATAGTTTTTTCCGGTATACTGAATAGGATGGTCTGTTATCTAGAGTCTAGCACGAGTATATATTATGCCTTTTCAGACATTTTCATTGGGTTTATTGTCAATTAACCCAATTTCTAGAAAATAGTATGTCTTCAGTAGTTTAATTCATGGCATAAAAATGGATTATAGATTTTCCGAATTTTGACCTATAACACCACGCAACGCAGCTCAACGAGGCAAGTCTACTGTTACCAATTTTCATTCAATTAAACCAGTGATGAATTATTTAAAAAATAAAAAATGTAAAATGCACTTATATTTTATATCTTAAGCCCGATACATCTTCCGGATTTGATGAACCATGGCCCCTACCCCCAAATGGATGAGTAGCAAACTGTTGACGCCATACAAATTCAGCAAGGTATTTTTCGATCAATTCATCCGGAACAGCCCTACAGTCTCGAAAATCATCTTAAGCCGACCATATAAGCCGTCAATATCCTAGGTGTGATCTTCCGCGTCATTCGGATTAACGAATTGTCTATTATGGTGATTAACCCTTTCGTGGATGTAAGGTTGCGGTCGCGTCAATCTGGCAAACCCATGGATATGTGTAACAAAGCTTTCAGTGAGTACACGACTTCCTGGGCGGACATGCTGACAAATTCAGGGCATGATGACACCGATAGTTCTCTCCGGAACCCGCAAAGGTAGACACCCAGCCATGTTTTCGACGAGGTGACCCACGATTATAGTTTTGTCGAAAAAAATTGACTCGACAGTTTCAGCGTCAATCACTGGGCCTCCCAGCATAAGATCTTCCCAATTGTCCTGCTCATAAACCACAGAAATGTTCCGGCAATAATTGTACCGGTCTCATACCGTGTGCTCCGAAACGCCAAATTCATCCACAATAAAACCACTCCTTAAGCTTTTGATGAAATCGACTATCATCAGAACAATTTTATCGAGAGGCAATGTATGATTAAAAAAGAAAAATTCATACGAATATTTTTTCGACAGTTTTTACTGTCGGAACACCGCCTTTCTAAATTGTCCTGACGCCCCATATCACCCGTCTTAGCCAGATAGCAAGGGTTCCCACAGTCACATATATAACTATTACTAATTAACCCCAGTTTAGCCAAGTACTCAATAGTACTATTATAATGTGCCGTTATTCGGCAAACGTCAACAAATTTTATATTTACCCTAAAATTTCCTGTTGCCCTATAACATTACCTGGTGCAATAATATATTATTTTTTTGTACCGCGTGTAGCCATATTTCAAATATAATATTTGAAAAAATACTAAATCTAAGTCTAAGCCTAAGCTGTTCTTCCACTAAACATTACGTTCCAATCATCAAACATATCTAACCAAATTTCAAAATCTTCATTTTTCGCTTGCATTCCCAATGTCTGAATTCATATCTTGTTACCAGGAATACCTATTGACTATTGAGATATCCCATCAACTCTTAGATAGGCCATTGCGTTTTGTATAATGTATAGAAATTTGAGCCCAATCGGTCCATTCAGTCAAAACTGTGAAAAAACCAAAATCCATATTTTTTTAAATTTACGACCCCTGAATTTACGGCCCGCTCCTGAACCCCTTTAAGCAGATAAAGCCCTGAAACATTTTCCATTAGAATGAGCGTAGACTGACCCTTGGGGTAATAACTCAACTTCGAATGCTTGGATTCAGATTAGAGCGATAGCTTACTTGAACGCATGAAATTTCGAGTTGTGCCCTTTAGTTATACCCGGAGCCCGCTTCCAACACCTTCCCACGAAAAAGCGGACCCAATGGGCTCCCGTAGGGTCCCGACTGGGTCCAAAAATTACGTTCCTTATGGTTGCTCGACAACTGATGAAGATGTCTGAGATAAATTGGCTCGTCTTGTAGAGCAAATAACCCTGTATAATACTGTACATAACACTTTGCTACGCGCCTCTATTAGGATGTCGTATTTGGGTCAAACATGTTCTAAAATGGATTACTGGGACCCAAAATACACGAGAATGGCAATATCTGTACAACCATTCGAGTCATCAGTACAACTATCATAATTCTCTACTTTGGCGATAGGGCAAGCTACCTAGAATAGTTATCACTTCAAGGTGTAAATCAAACCGGTGAGCTGTGAAACCAATAGGTTTATAGTATTAGTTTAGGTATACGAAGACTATCGTGCAAAAACAATCGAGCTAATATCAAAAAAGGATGCGCATATTTCTCGACTTCAAGATCGTGTCACTAGCCTTGAAAACAGACTGTCGACTTCTCCAGCTCCATCAGTTGGAGTTTCGGTTGAACGTGATATTCTTGAATCAAAACTTTCTGAGCTTCGACGTGCTTATGATATCGAGCGAGCAGAATGGACAGAATCACTTAACGCCGAGCAGCACAGGGCTAGCAATGCAGCCCGGGCCCTCGAAGAAAAAGTGGAAAAGTTCGAGGTTGAACGGGCTAGGCATTGGAAAGAATTGGAATCGATCCGTCGGCAATTAGAAACTGCGCGATCCGAAGCTTCTAGTTCGGTAAAAGCAGTTGAAACATGCGATAGTTGCTCAGCAACGAGATTGGCGCTTGTTGAGTCAAAGGCAGACGCGCTGCATTATAAAGACTTAGCTAGTGAGCGTCAAGGTAAGTTGTGTGGGTAATACCTTGTCATAGTTTTAGCTTATGCTTGGTATTTATTGCTCTCTGACGGTAAAATTATATAAGATATATGTTTATCGGTAATAATGGCAGGCACGCCCTCCGTAAAAAAACTATTTAAAATTTATGTTAGCTCTTTCACACGTAATACCTTGTCATAGTTTTAGCTTATGCTTGGTATTTATTGCTCTCTGACGGTAAAATTATATAAGATATATGTTTATCGGTAATAATGGCAGGCACGCCCTCCGTAAAAAAACTATTTAAAATTTATGTTAGCTCTTTCACACGTAATATTGGAATTCTTTTTAGAAATTTGAGCTTATGCATCACATATTTCGCTCTCTAGATGCATCTCACACTTGATGGGCGTTGCCATTTTTATGGTTGGTGTCATTTATTTATTACCCGCGATGAAACAGTGACTAGTTGACCCAATTTTACGTTCACGTATGTGTTTCTTGAATAACCCAGGATATTGAGCGAATTCATATTCATTTGTTATAACATTGCTTTTCATTAGCTCACATGGTGCAGCAGAACTTAAGACTTTTCCTTAATGTCTTATTGATTTCGATTATTATAGTTTTACAGATGCTCAACAAGTGTAAACCACCAATATCTAACTGCAAAGACACTCTAATACTTATAGACGAACCTGAAACGTCATATGTTTATAAAATATTTCCATCTTCCATTATCTGAGAATTTGTACTAGCCAGGTTTGATAGAAGCATGCTAATGACTGAAAATACTTGGATTTCAGCTAAGCTCGATACACTGAGCAGCCAAGCTGCAGAAGAACGTTCGTCGTACGAAAAGCAGATTGGCGACCTGGACTCTAAGTCAAAAGCCGAACTAGAAGGTGTTCTTGCCGATGCTGCCTCACTTCGGACGAGCCTTGCCAATGCACAGGAAGAAATTACTCGCCTCAAAAATATCGATCCTGAAACCGCGGCAGAGATCCAAGATGTGCGATCGGAATTTCATATTACAGGTAAAGATGATAAGTTTTCCTAAAGCTACGCAATGTTTGAATTAAGTAACAATATGTCATGGATCCATTCATTAAGTAACTGTAATCTACTATTGATAGTTTTTATTGGTTGCAAATCTGTAAATTGCCGCTCAGATGGTATAGTTGCCGCTTGTCCAGAGAGGGAGGCCCAATAGGCGTCCTTGTTAAGCCAATTTTTGGTTCATTAAAAAACCCCAAAATTAAATTCCACGCAGTGGCCAGAGCTGCAATATTGTTTATTTTGACGTCAAAATTAATTGTTTTTAAAGAATTGCTATTGTCAAAATTGCATTTTTCGCTATCGACCAAGAAGTCATGTTGTCAGTGTTTGATTAGCGAAGGGATCGGTTGTCTTTTATACCGGAAGCCCTGTACTGTAGTGAATAATCTATGCAGTACTCAGCGCTTGGTTCTATAACTTTATGCTACCGAGTATCTTGAGCTTACACCTAGGTTTTACTAGCAGATGGAACTATCAAGAAAGCGCTGATGTTTTTACACTAAAAATACAGCTGTAATTCAAAACATGAAAAAAATAGTTCGTTGCCAGCGTAACAGAAAACGTGAACGAAACCAAGTAAGACATTTAACGGACATCTGCCAGGAAATATTCCATGTACGGTAACTTTGAGTTTTCGGCTTTTTTATCGGACCAAATTTATCTACAGACTACTTCCAGAACTGTAGCGGTGTACCAAATTGTAATTCTTTTTGTTCAAACGGTGTATATCTATAATTCGTAAAATAACACAACTGTCATTTTATCGTTGGTATCCGATCAATAGAACCGTTTAAATAGGACCGAGGCTTCGTTCTTTTCTTGTTTTAGCCAAATAAGTTTTAAAATTGGGACTGCCACTGTAAACTGGTGGCGGTCCCAAACCAAAAGAAATTTTGACACTTCTGGATTAGGGGTAATTAGTACGCTTGTCGGTCTACGGGTGCTCAAAATTTGCTATCCAGTCAATCACCTTGATCTTACGTCAGCAAAATCGAGAATTTCCCCGGAAAAGATCCGTAATTTATATTGTGCTATGCATATCAAGTTGAACAGGTTGAATTTAAACATACATTGTTGATTTATTATTACGTCAAAATGACTTTCACAAGCATTCACTTGGCCTTGTTTTATTAGCATTAAGGCTAAGACGAACAGCTCCTATAAAATTACGATGAGAAAATCATATGGGAGGTAGCTGTCTTAGTTACATAACGTTTTGCAGGATAATTTTTTGATGAAGTAAAATTTTTGTTTCATCTGGTTTGTCAAACGCAATTAATTGCTTTGTATATAAACATGGTGCCTGCCTCCGGGAAACTCCGGGAATTCTCACCAAAACATCCAACATCCGGAACCTTGCGACCTTCAGGAATTTGTATCGAACTGTTGACATAATGTTATGCTTGACTGTGTGAACATGCCGTCGCTTTTGTGCAAAATGGAATTATGCCAATATTTTTTCAATTTCAGGATTTTTACGTTATAGCAACCAGCACACTTCGCTCTGTTTTTGTGCAGAGCTGCATTATAACACACGTTCTCTGTCATTTTGCCATTTTGCTCAAAAAACCGTTTTGGGCTTGTCGTCAGCGAATACCCTGCACCTGACAAAAATCAGGTTGCCATGTTCGTATGCAAGACCTTTAACGAGACTTTCAGTTCTAAGCCATACAGCAAAATTACATGTTCTCGCTGGTACGGCAGACCGCTAAAGGCTAGATCAATGGATCACACGACCCAAAAGTTCGTGATAGCCTGCCACTGTTAAAATTGGAAAATTGATTCAATGTCGTTTACGTGGTGCGAGTGCTGTAAGAGTGGTAGATAGCGAAGTTTCGAACGAAAAGCGAATCTGCCCCCACCAGGTAAAAGGCATTGAAATCCACTGCATTTTATTTTTAAATTATTTTTACTCACATTTAAGGGTGTACGCGCTCTTTAAGGAGCAATGTTCACGGATTTAAATATAGATTTACTTGCTTAAACGGTCCGTGTCTCAGTTTTGGCTTTCACAGAATCTTCGGGAAAATCCGGAAACATTGCTATCGAAAAAGCGCGGGCACTTTGTATAAAAATGATCAAAATGTATGTTTAGATCACAGAAAGTGGAGCAAAAATGCAGGAAATTTTAAACAAAAAATTTTAACCGGATTTTTGACTCCGGGATGGCTGTCGCTTTTTGCAAGAATCGTACCTGGAAATTGATTTTCGCCGCAGCCTGAACCAGAATTCCGATAATTCGTAGTTTTATAATACAAAAAATTAATAGAAAACTGTTTTTTGTGGCAGTAGCCTTCATACACGTTTCTTGATCAAATTCGTATATTTGGTGAAACAGTGGAAACTCTCTGATTAGTTTTGAGAGACTATATTTGAGAAATTGTTTTTGTTAACTGTTTTGTTTTAGAGCTCATACGATGACGACGCTCAAAAATGTGAAGAACGTGACCGGTTTGTGGCGTATCTATACAAGTTTATGGATGAAAGGGGTATGTTTTGTTCTTACATTTTTATACAGTCATGTAGCGGCCGTCTTAACTAAGATATAAAATTAGATTCTTTTGCTCACGGAATTTATTAAAACCGCTAAAATATATTATTTACATTTTAAGTCTTGGGGAAGTTTTTTCTATTTTTGTATATTATCCCACCTGACGAACTGCGTTTTGAGTTTCTCACCCGTGATGGTTGTATTGTGATTCCTTGCCGTTGCAACGTTATAGCAGTTTACTGATTCAACGTTATTGGTGGTCTCATCACAAGTTGGTGAAAGCCGTAGGATTTCCCTGGCACACTTTTTAAAGTTCCAGTCAGTCCGTTATATGAAATAAATATGGAGCAATTTTTAAAAACATGGGAGTATTATGTGTAAGTTGTTTAGTTGAAATATAGAAAAATTGCTAAGATATGTATGCTGTACGATAGCCTTTGCTAACAGTCCGTGCACGAGTAATACGTTCGATTCATAAGATGTCAACAACTTTTCGGATTTATATTTAGCACTTGTGTTCGACTGTAATCAACGCATATTTTGTAATATAGTTCTTATTATTATTACTTCTTATTTCGATTTCTAGGCACACCGATCAACAGGGCGCCAACGATTGCTGGTCAAGAAATCAATTTGTATAAGTTTTATACCGTTGTAACCAGGCTTGGCGGCTTTAATAAGGTAGGTGATGACATGCCAAAATCGAAAATAATTCGCTCAAACTGATTTCCTAGCCGCTGTACGTAAACCGAAAGTTCCATAACAATATTAATAGAGAATATAACCCTGGAATTTTGGGCGATTTGCTGGAAGAACATCTTTTTATTGTTTGGAGTTTTAAATTAAATGATTGCTTATAACACATGAGGCATGGAAGCGTTAATTAAACAGGTCGTGTATCTATATACATTATAGTATTTTTTGCAGTTTCTATACTCGCCTGAAAGCAGAGCTGTGGCCTAGAATTTTCACTTTTTCACATATGTTCAAAATTTTTGGAGCGCTTTTTAAATTTATATGAGAATATTCGCAGTTCGATTAATTTTATCCGATATTTCGTTTGAAACTCAATAGTGATTTCTGGCGAGTGCATTGATAACATAGTAAGATATAGAGTGACGCACAATCACGAACAGCATAAACGGCACAAAAAACGCACACACACACGCATGCAAACATGTTTGCGTGCGTGACCGTTTAAACACTTCACGCGCATATATGTTTAAACACGTTGGCGTGCGTGTGCGTTTGAACGCGTTTGCGTGAGTGTACGTTTAACAGCGCTAATTTCTGGCAGTTATCCAATACTTGCTGTAAATGCAAGTACGCGTTTTAACGTATATTTTTGTGGTCATATTTTTATCATGCCTATTTTATTCACATGTTTGTTAGTAAAACCGTGAAGCCTTTAGTTTTGGCATAATCATGGCTGAAAACATTACTTCAGGTGTCGAACAATAACGACTGGAAAGTTGTCATGAAGCGTATGAAGCTTGAGAAATCTGGCGCATCAGTGAATGGTCTAAAAGCAGCCTATAATAGGTTAAAAAATTTGTTACCCATCAATATTTTTACCGTTGTAGACGAATTCTTGTACGTTTGGACTACTCGGATTTCAT
>JASANE010007370.1:0-17435 GCA_030248225.1 Trileptium ribeirensis | reverse complement strand
ATACAGCTACTGAACGCGTAGCAATTTCCTGCATGGTGTTCAGGAACGGTGATGTAAACCCTAAATATCCCGAATTAGACGGCACGTGCTCCGCCGTCTATACATCCAGTCGCGTCTCTATCTCCTGAGCAGCTGGCTAAACAAATTGATTTCCGACACCGTTAAGACGCGCCTGTAATAAAAATGGCGTTATGGAAGACGAGCCGAAACTTCCCGCGCAATCTCGGCGCTTAGGCGGGGGTAAAGCTATAGTGAAACGAGACGTGGGCTTCTGGAGCTCAGCGGTCGTGGTTGGACGCGAATTTTGAATCCGGTCTTACAACTAACCGTCCTGCTTCCATTCAGATCTTTGCAAGTATTAAGTGTTTTAACTTTATCGGCTGGTGGTGTTTGTTCGTTTAATATTTTGTCTATCTGATGTTGTCTTTCTTCGCGCACAAGATTTGACCCACATGGTGTTTAAATCCTTGCAATTTGTGTTCTAATACTGGCTAATCGCGGGATCCGCGCTCTCGGCTGAAAGTGTGCGCGTTTCCCCACGATTCGAGCTACCGTAATGCTTGTTTTTCGCATCATTCTCATTAGTTTGATCTCAAATCCGGCCATATTTGATTCCGAGCATGTATCTTCCATTTTTGTTCACATAACAGGCCATTTCCTTCCAGTTTGCCTTTTCTCGGCTGGCCTCCTTATTCGGCTTTCTGCTTTACTTGTTTCATGCCGTTTTTTGACTTTTTCAACATTGATTTTTTCATCACAATCACAACTTTCGAGATCATATCGGCTACTATTAGTTTAGCTTGTTTTACATGGTACCTTCCCGTTCCTCGTCATTCTCACAATTAGGATCCACGACTTCATTTAACTCAGACCTCAGTCTTATGTTTCACTTTCACGATAACGCTTCCTGCATTTCAGACCTCGTGTTGTCTCCTGTGATTCGAAAACCTGTCACCATAGCTGAATAGATTTTCCTCCCGGAACTACACATATTTCTGGCAGACCGGCTTTGACGTTATACCCAGTGGTCACACACATGCTCACATGCCGGGTGGATATGCTGATCAAAGACACACAAAGTACACGGTTCCCGACCTTATCGGATCCCGCAACACCTACACTTACGGACCGAATTCTGTTCTGATTAGATCCTACACACAGATTAAAATTTTGAAAGAAAATAGAGCAATCAGGACGGCTCGCTTCCCGAGGGCCTTCCGTCGCACCTGGGTCAGTGTCCACGAACGGTCTCACATCAGGTTCGAATCAACAACATATAACAGCAACAACAATTGCACAGGTAGGCACCGATCGTACACATATATAACTTCGAATAAGGCTAGAACCTAAGTCTCCATCGCCCTATGACCAGAAGGACTCTGGGTCTTCAGGATATGTTTGTCAATTCCACCAGGTGTAACCGTGCCGACAGTAGAGCCATTGCCTGACACGAGATCTATTAATCGGCCAACGAAATCCCAACGGGATTCCTTGAGGTTCTACTTCATCCATTAGTTCACTAGATCACATTTCCATTAGTTCATTAGGTTTCATTTCCACACTTCCATTAGGTTTCTTGCGATATCCCGCCGCCTAAAATTGGTTACACGTGGCAACGTTGGGTTATTGCTAAGAACGGATTCCCCATTAATCGATCCCGAAAGTCCGAACGGGAAACTTCCACGTTGTCACTCGGCATATCAGGTACAGTAACTTCCTTTGGTTCCATTAGTTCCTCAACTCCTCCGCTGTGGCTGTCAGTCCGCTCATTGTTATTCATAGGTGCCTGAGAGGGCCTAACTCAAGGTATTCTTCTAGCTGATTTGCATTGTTTCAACCATTACTAGGTGTACACGCGCCAAAAGGTGCAGCTCCAATCGGCCATAGTTGGGATGGACCGGCGTAACGTCAGGATATTAATGAGCCGGGCGATAAGTGGCATGTGCTATCGGCCGTAGTACACTTACTTTCATTGAGTGTCTCACGTATTCGGTCCAGTAGTTGATTATTTTGAAAACTTTCTGTGGCATATAATATACTGTTTTAGAACTTGGCTGTTTTGCGAACCGGTAATCCAAACTACCTCATTTTGAGATGCTAGAAGAGTGACGTCCTCCTTACAGTTAAACTTATCCATCATGTGTTTAAAAATGGAAATACTTTTTTGTTACGCCAGATTTTAATTCTATATAGTCAATACTCGTTTTTATTTAGCATCTAAAGTGTATTAGTTTGGATTGCATGTTCCTCTACACCTAATTTTAGCCTTTTACTGTCAGGAAATCCTGAAAGTCACTTTTGAGTAATTAATAGGGACACCAGTTCTCACATTGACGGTTAGTGGAAGTGTGGCAACTTAAGTTCAAATTGTAGCCAAGGTAATTAGGAGATCGATTCAATCTTGCCCACCGGTATAATCAATCTAAAATCTTCAAGTAAGCCAACCGCATATTATTGACCGAACCTGACAAAATTTGGGGATGATTTCAGAGAGACAGTGGAGCGACAATATCATCACGTTGAAAAATTGGAAGCGGTGGGAGAGAAATCGAGCTGAGTTAGCGCATCGAAAAAATTCATACAAACAGTCGCATACTTAATGAGTAAGTACACAAGTATTTTAGTGAATTTGAATTGTGCTCAACAGTAGAAATTCCGCTGGTGAAGTCAACACATAGATCTTAAATTATACATTTACCATCCGTGCGGGGTAAGGCTTGGAACACGGAAGCCCCGCAGCTCAAAACAAAAAGAATTATTAATAAGGTTGGAATCAAAAATGTTATTACCAGTGAGCGCCAATAGAACGCCGATAAGAGGCGCGTCAGAAACAAATAATGTAGGAAGTGGCACCGCAACTACGGCTGGTAGTACAGATGAGCCTGGTCCCACTGCATCGGGGGACCCATTAGTAGCAATCCAACAGTTGAATTAGATGCAATCAACCTCAACAGCACTTGTAATACAAATACGGGATATCCCACCATTTTCAGAAGCAGGTGCTGACGGGCAGGACTTTGAGGCCTGGTTCGCTGTACATGGCAATCTGACGGATGCGAATGGATGGATACTCGAGCAGAAATTTATCTGCTTTCCGACTGTAGTAAAGGATGAAGCCTTAAGATCTACAAGAATTTCCCCGACTACCAGAAACAGGCGTACGATGCCCTTTGCTACAACTTGGGTTTCATGTACTTATCATCGCAACGGGATCAGGACGCGCTGATCACGCTACGCTTGCGAGTCCAGCGAGATAGAGAATCGGTCGCCATGTACGGAGTGGACTTATAAATCTTAGTGGACAAGACATTTCCAGAGTTCGAAAGTGAACAACGCGACGCCTTGCTTCAAAATATCCTGCTACAAGAACTTAAATCCGAATTAAAATCTGGCGTAACAGGGAAAACCTATCCATTTTTCAAACACATGATGGATAAGCTTAACTGTAAGGAGGACGCTCTTCTAGCATCTCAAAATGAGGTAGTTGGAGTACCGGTTCGCAAAACCAGCCGGTCTAAAACAGTGTATTATATGCCACCGGGAAACGAAAATAATCAACTACTGGACCAAATACGTGAGACACTCAATGAAAGTAAGTGTACTACGGCCGGTAGCGATGCCACTATCGCCCGGCTCATTGATATACTGACGTTACGCCGGTCCATCCCAACTATGGCCGATTGGAGCTGCACCTTTTGGCGCGTGTACACCTAGTAATGGTTGAAACAATGCAAATCAGCTAGAAGAATACCTTGAGTTAGGCCCTCTCAGGCACCTATGAATAACAATGAGCGGACTGACAGCCACAGCGGAGGAGTTGAGGAACTAATGGAACCAAAGGAAGTTACTGTACCTGATATGCCGAGTGACAACATGGAAGTTTCCCGTTCGGACTTCGGGATCGATTAATGGGGAATCCGTTACTAGCAATAACCCAACGCTGCCACGTGTAACCAATTTTAGGCGGCGGGATATCGCAAGAAACCTAATGGAAGTGTGGAAATGAAACCTAATGAACTAATGGAAAGGGAACCTAGTGAACTAATGGATGAAGTAGAACCTAGAGGGATCCCGTTGGGATTTCGTTGGCCGATTAATAGGATCTCGTGTCAGGCAATGGCTCTACTGTCGGCACGGTCACACCTGGTGAACTCGCGAACATTCCTGAAGCCCAGTTTCTGGTCTAGGGCGATGGAGACTTAGGTTCTAGCCTTATTCGAAGTTATATATGTGTAGATCGGTGTACCTGTGCGATTGTTGTTGCTGTTAATGTTGTTGATTCAACCTGATGTAGACCGTTCGTGGACACTGACCAGGTGCGACGGAGGCCCTCGGGAAGCGAGCCGTCCTGATTGCTCTATTTTCTTTCAAAATTTTAATCTGTGTGTAGGATCTAATCAGAACAGAATTCGGTCCGTAAGTGTAGGTGTTGCGGGATCCGATAAGGTCGGGAACCGTGTACTTTGTGTGTCTTTGATCAGCATATCCACCCGGCATGTGAGCATGTGTGTGACCCACTGCGATCTGGTCGGAGCCGGTCTGTCCGAAATATGTGTAGTTCCGGGAGGAAAATCTGTTCAGCTTATGAGTAATAAGGGTTTCGGATCACAAGGAGACAACACCAAGTCGAGTGCAGAAAGCATTCTCGGAAAATAAAATCATAAGAGTCAGGCTGAGTTAAATGAAGTCGTGGATCCTAATTGTGATGACGAGGAACCGGGAAGGTACCATGTAAAACAAGCTAAACTAATAGTAGCCGATATGATCTCGAAAGTTGTGATTGTAATGAATAGAAAGTGTGAAAAAGTAGAAAATAACCATGAAACAAGTAAAGCAGAGAGCCAATAAGAAGAGGGCCAGCAAGAAAAAGGCGAACTGAAGGAAATGGCCTGTTATATAAACAAAATGGAAGCATACATGCTCGGAATCAATATGGCCGGATTACCGATCAAACTAATGCAGATAATCGAACAAGCATTACGGTAGCTCGAATCATGGGGAAACGCGCACACTTTCAGCCGAATTAGCGCGGATCCCGCGATCACCAGTATTAGAACACGAATTGCAAGGATTAAACACCATGTGGGTCAAATCTTTGCACGAATAAGAGACAACATCAGATAGACAGAATATTAAACGAGCAAACACCACCAGCGATAGAGTAAAACACTTAATCTTGCAGAAGATACCTGAATGGAAGCAGACAGTGTTGTTAGGACCGGATTCGAAATTCGCGTCCACAACCACGACCGCTGGCTCCAGAACCACGTCTCGTTATAGCTTCACTCCACCTAAGCGCATACACGGAAGCGTAGTATTGCCCATAACGCCATTTTTCTACAGGCGCGTCTTAACAGTGTCGGAATAGATTTGTTACACCTACCAGCTGCTCAGGATCCGAGCAGATGAAGCAACCCGGATGTATAGACGGCGGGACGGTGCCGTCTTATTCGGATTGTTAGGGTTTACATCACCGTTCCTGGACACCATGCAGGGAATACACGTTAGTAGCTGTATGCTAAAACATTTCGAAGGCTTATTATAAATAGTTGTCAGGGTAATCAACTCAATGAGTATTGTGCAAGCAATCACAGAAAGACACGGGTCCCAGATTCTCATTCTTCAAACATGTACTGTATGCGAAGAGCGCATAATCCGCATTTCATGATGTGTTTTCCGTATAATGGCTTTTCACTACATCGCATGAAGAATGGATTATACTGGGAAATTATCAGTTGATTACGGGACGATTATCAGAAACGGAGCAACAACCACTCGGCCATGTAGTATGTATGGGTCGCATACTGCGCCTGAGTTTATAGCATATTGGCAACCTAACTTGGAGTGGTTAGAAACACTATTCAGCGAGCCGGTATAGATTAATAATAATAAATCACCGCGTTACCGAGTATGCCCAGTAGTGCTGGCAATTGACCACATCGTGTTTGTGGTAATGGCGAACGCCCTTTTTCAAGAGGTAAGTAGCACACAAAAGCACGAAGAACTACAATACATGCAATTATTGTGGCTACGCAAGCACGCTCAAGACATCTGGCATAGTGATCCAATCGAGGACATGGACGAATTTCCAAATATTGACCATGAATCCGACATAACGTTCATCGACGAGGAGGAGTTTGATAGTGAGTTGGGTGCAGTACCTAACACCACTAGCGAAGACGAATTTGACATGCCGCAAATGAAATACCTGATTCCGACATTGTCGTTTCTGAACTAGACTTCTCTACGGACGATGATAACGTTAACAATGAACGAAGCAACGACTTTAAAGGAAGTGACCAAGTGACACCGATCGTGTCGGTACGGTCCTCCAATGGCACGATGCATCATTACACCGCGGCTGCCGTAGGATTGTTAAGCAAAGAAACTGAATTGGAGGGACTGGTGCAATTCTTGCTTATTCTCTATCAGATGGGGCAAGCCAACAGTATCGCTACCCCTTTTTCAGATCATGTAGTACGGTTGGGAGCAATTGTAAATGAACAAGTAGATACTCTGATTGAGTCCCAAAGCTTGGTAATAGCGGCTTCTCGATCTACTTTTCTACCGATTATTTTGCGGTTATCTTTAGACGGATTGCAACCCTGTAAGCAAGCAACCGGTATGGCGGGGTGTGTACATACAAGAAAAATCATCTTAGTGATGTGACTAGAGGAAGACAAACAATATCGCGAAGAGCGGAGTTCTGTGGATGTCGCATGGTAATTGCACTCAGCTAGTGGTCGGGCGACTGATGCTGCTTATTACGCTATACGCTCTGGAAGTCACAATTCACGTTCGACCTAACAACACTATCTACGGCTTGCCGGATATACCTCTTAAGCCAATTGAATGGAACCCAATAGAACACGATTAAACCTGAAGGTTCACCATATAGCCGATGAACAACTGAAGAAAGTAATCGATTTTCCGTACATCACTATGACTAGGATGGCTCCACATCTATGGATACTCATAGTGATGGTTGTTGTTGGAGTAGCGGCAATAATTTGCTTTTAAACGAAGTCTGGTTGGTGGCCTGCATGCATAAAAGGACAATTACTACGGCGGTGGTAGCAACAACCATGCAGTAAAACTGAACCGAAGCGACTTGGACCAAGTATCGAGGCCGAAAATGAATACGGCAGTACAAACGTACAACAACTAAATTTATCTGCCCAGTGGTTTCTACGGAACAGTTGGAGTTACGAACACTGAGTGCTCGTCGGTCTGCACGAATCAACTCTGCCATCGTCAACGACGGGGAAGATGTCGTTTTGGTAGAGTTTACTGAACTATTCGCTGCATCTGAGCGTGCTCAACACAAAGGTCATCGCACTGTAGCTTACTAACGACAAGTGAACGCGTTACACCATATGGACGAACCGCTGCTGACTAATGTTTTCATATACCGTACACCCGTGCTCACGTTGATAGATACCGGCCCAGACGTCTCCATTATATTGCAGTACTTAGCCAGCAATCTAGGCCTCCAATAACGACCCGACGACTCTACCAAAATAGTATCAGCGACGAAACAGGAACTAGTATTGGACGGTAGCATAAGCGTGCCTTTATTGATTGGGTCCATAAAGATACAACACGACTTCTTTGTTATCAAGAAGGCATCATACCACTGTATCAATAGAACTAATTTTATGTGTCAATTACCAAAATGTATCATAATCTTTTGCGACATAGCGGCGTATGTTTGGACATAGCGGTGAACGAAGAAGAAACTAAAATACTTTTCGCGGACTCAGAACGCTATGATCCACTGCTAATCGCAGTCATGTGGAGGAAGCTGACTACCATCGAGCCAAATACAGAAACGTTTGTCAATGCTATCCCATAAATTGCCGAGACAGTATAGCACTCGCCCTATTCATGCAATCACCAGAAATGACTGGCATCGCATTGGTATACCCATTAGTACTGAGAAGCTAGCGGACCATACCAATAGCGGTATTTATTTTTGGTAACACACCGGTAACTATCGACTCAGGGCAGAGCATAGAACATATTGAGACTATGATTAACCCATCGGTCCAGTTTGAAAAGACACAAATCAAAATTTAATTCGATATGAACACCACGAAGGCGCCAAGCAATTAAATAACATAACAGCGCATCCTGAAAAAAACCATCCAACATATCGAGGCAAGCGAACGCTCAATCGATCATGAGAGAGCTCAAACTGTACTAAGCAAGATTGGTTTTGATATAACGCTACTATTGTTATTTGAGTTAAACAGTTGAAAACTGCAATCACTGAAAAGCCTGACGTATTCAGCACGCTTGATTTCTATTTAGGACATTACACTGAATATCGACATCGCATAGAGACCGGGGATGTTAAACCAACAAAGCACGCACCGTATCGACTAGCACACCCCTCGCGCGAACCACTTAGGGAGGCACTAAACAGCATGCCAGATGCGGGGCATATATCACTATCGAATTCACCTTGGGGTTCACCAAAAGTTTACGTAACCAAGAGTGCTGCTCGCTTCGACTCTATGTAGACATTTGTTAGGTAAACACTGTAGCAGAACAGGATGCATACCCACCGGTCCCTATAGACGATATTTTAGGGTGCCTCCGCAATACTAAGCTAATGTCAAATTTAGATCTAAATAAGGATTTATAGCTATTAGAACTAGATTCGGAAATAAAGGATGTCATTTTTCGCAGCGGTTCATGGACAATATAAATACAACGTCTTGCCGTTTGGATTAAATTCATCTCCTGGAGCTTTTCAACGCTGCATCGCAATAGCTTTGAAGAGGCTCGAGTAGAAAATGTGTCTGGTTTACATAAATGATATATTAATGATATATTGAGGCACACATAGCAGATTTGATTCGAGTCTTTGATGGTTTTCGTAAAGCAAACTTAAAACTAAAACTATCCCAATATCATTTCGGTCGTGGCATTTTAAAACACCTGACATAATTAGTACCGAAAGTGTCAAACCCGACCCAGAAAAGGCAATCGTTATCGACGAATTTAAACGTTCGGAGACTTTAAAGCAGCTCCTAAGTGTCCTGGACTCGTAGGGTATTACCAACATTTTTTACCAAATTATTCTGATATCTGTGAACCGTTAAACGAGCTAAAACGTAAGCACATAGAATTCAAATGGACACCTAGGTGCGAAGAAGCATTTAAAAACTACAACAGTCATTACTAGATGAACCGGTGCTAGTTCATAACGAATTTCACACAGCCATTTATCCTGCAAACAGACGCGTCAGGATGCGCGTTGGGCGCAGTGCTATCTCAGAAAAGTAAACAAGAACTTAATCCTGTTGCCTATGCTAGCAAAGCCCTCTTAGATTATCAACGCAGATACCCCGCAATAGAGGCTGAGGTACTAGCAATTCGCTTGGCCGCGCTACATTTCAAGCATTACTTATTAGGGCATACGTTTCATGTAGAAACCGACCATAGACCACTAAAGGCCTTGTTTGATAAGCCGCCTGGGAATTCGCGTTTATTCCAGTGACATAACGAACTACTGCTCGAATTCTTGAGTTTCGAAATGCAATATCGACAGGGTAAGGAAAGCGGTAATGCCGACGCTCTGTCAAGGGACTCTCTATACGAGCCGCCCGTAAGCGAAAAGCAAGGTGATACTTACTAATTTCTAATGATGGGGCGAGGCCGACCCACAGGAACCAGCTCACCAACA
The DNA here is from genome assembly GCA_030248225.1 of Trileptium ribeirensis. NCBI lineage: Eukaryota > Metazoa > Nematoda > Enoplea > Enoplida > Thoracostomopsidae > Trileptium > Trileptium ribeirensis. Next base: position 7,741 of record JASANE010007370.1, on the reverse strand, counting down.
TGCATTTCATGGGATCGATGGCGCTTACCATATCCAGTAGGCACTGTAGCTTAAACTCGCTAGTGATGTAGCCACTATTCCCACTCAGAGTCCCACCGTTTCCACGGTAGTACAGGCCAACCTTGAAACTATTCCATCTCGGTTAATATAACCAAACAAAACGTATATGACGCTTCTGGTCAATGACTATCTAATTTTTGATAAATTTTTATCAGGTGGTATAACGGTTATATTTAGGAAAGCAATATGTTGAGCGACCATGTGCTACCGCCCTCACGTCATGCGAACTGTCCTGTCGGCAAGTTTCAGCATGGTCGAATACGCCGAAGAGTTGGATAAGGTCGGCAGCCGCCAAATCCTCAACGTCTCCTGGGACAATTTTTGGTACACAGGCGCTACAAAAGATCAACGTTGCTGCTGTCACGTGTGCTACAACTTCACAAGTCGGCTACTAGAAGAATTTCGCTCCTTTAACCGGGACGGTTTCGTACGGCAGCCCTGAGTGATCATTGTAGGCGACGAGCGAGCCATGCCGCTGATGAACGTCGCCGACGACTACAACTGGCTCGTCTTCGCCTGGCCTCGTATGGAGATGCCAGATTTGCTACAGTGGACAAACGCTTTCATCACTCCGCAGACCGATTGCGTTATTGTCTTTGGCCGGCACAGCGGAGTACTTGACCGTGATCGAACGGCGAGTCCGGAATGCCAACATCACGTCCAACACAACGTATTCTCACCGGTAAGATCAACGTCACTAAAGTGATCCGAAGCCTGAGACGCGGTCGCCCCGTTTAACCAGGGCGAGGACCGAAGGTGATTGACCGATCCGGTAGTGGCAACGCTGTTCCAGTCAGATCTGGTCGCGTGGGTCCATCATCACATCCAGAACAAAGAACTTTTATGCAGAGCTAACGAAAGAACAGCATTTGAAGAAGAGCATTGAAACTATAATAGAAAAAAATCACAAGTCTACGTACCTGAAGAAATTTCGGGTAACATGAGAACAGAACATTGAGCAGATATGATAAGCTAAATCCGGCGTAACCCGAATACTTTTAGGTAAGATCAAGGAACGGTAGCAATAGTAAAGCGAGTTGTACAAAAATTCAAAACGGTGGGCGCACGGTAGTGCAATTACTATTTATACAAACGCAGCGGAATTTGAACGTATCATACATTTTTACAGATGAACAACGCTTCGACGACACAGCAACAATGGAGGAGAACAAGTCGACAATGGATCAGGCGGTCGATTACTACCGGTCGGTCGCTCTGCCGGAAACAACTTTGTTTCGCTTGCCGACAGTCCCTATATATCAAGCTGATTTAACCAGGCCATATGACGTGTTCCTATCCCCCGGCACCGACTGACCGGAGCTTTGAAATATGCACGAAGCTCCAGTTCCCTTCAATAATGACGGCATCATGGCCACAACAGTAGAGAAACATTAACAGATTCATGTATTTTCCCTCTTGCAACTGCACGGCGCAGAAAAAGGAATCCTTAAATTGACCGGGACACCGCTGCAACTCAAAACCCGAGCACAAGAGCTGATGGACAAAGTCATCGACTACATTACACGAGCTCGCCTAAAGCCAGTTTTGTATCATATTATCTGACTAATTCTGCTCCACAAGTTTGCCATTGCGGAGTATGTCCGCATCCTTTACTTAACTGACGTCCAACAGTTGCTTGAGGCTTCTACAGATGGGTTTTGGGGCAATCATGAAATAATTGCAATATAAATGTCATGTATCCAAAATATATATGTACCATTTTGAAACAATAAATTGTCGAAGTGTCGGTTGTGTAACTAAGCGATATATAGTTTTTGTAAAAATAATAGTAAAACTAGGTCAACTTTGCCAGATTAGAATAACTCGATGACACGGAACTAGGGACTTGAAGGAAGTAGCTATAATTGGGGAGCAATTCAAATGCCACATAGGGAACAACCAGCATAGTCAGCACTTGAATTCAATGTAAGGACATACAGGTATAGACGTTCAGCCCACCAAACTCCAACCAGCGAAATTAAGATTGGATAAAGGCCCTGGGATCAGCTCTGAGTTGCTCGGGTTTTGTATAGGAATACTCAGAGTAGAACTGATCCTAGTGCATTGTTCTAAGTTGTGCGTTTGATAATCAAATTACCATCAATACGAACGATGATATCTTACTTCTAATATTTCTGAGTGATTCGCCGCCGAGGGTATTAAATAATAACGGCTACAGCCAGCAATCACAAGGTCTTCCAAAACTTGTATTGAGGTCGACAAAAATCTATGGGTACGTACCTAGGCGCCCCATCGTCGTGCTTTCAAACGCTTAAAAAGTTACCAAAATATTTTAATAAGCCCACTTTTGGAGATGTCAACACCATTTAGACAGGTTTTTCTTATATATTGGATAAAATTCGGGGCCGTCCGTCCCGCTGGTTCGCTCAGCAGTTGAATACTCAACCAGGTACACATAAATTTAGCATATTTTCCATATAAAATGGTCATTAGCGGGACAACTATAAAAACAATTTTGAAACTTTCATTTTCTTCAGTAGGCGACCTGCCGAGCTATTGGCCGACTCCGCTGCCCGCTGTTTATGTTAGCCCAATTTCTAAAAATTTTTTTCATCGATTTTATTTGGTTGATTTGTGCCCGAGCTGACCAGGGTTTTCGCGAATTGTTCGGAAAGCCTTTTGCCAGCCACCGCAAGATTCAGTTTTTTATCAGCTATTTGTGGCAAAAGCCGCCTTGCACGTAGAGGGCTATATTATTCTGCAGCATAAGTGAATGTTGACCAGTGGACAGCTGTCTTGAGTACCATGTTGTTTATTAACCGTTGATTTTTCACGTATTTTGCACAATCTTGAACAAACTTTTGCTCCAGCCGCGGATTGAACTTGGCCGTCCTGGTGCGAGCCCTATACACTAGGCGCTATGATATCTATGAGCTGTTGGTCGGTTCTTTGAACCGCGTGCAACGAATGAATAACAACGCGCACGCAAACACTCCCCGAAAGACAAACTAGACCATCACTTCGCCACGTAACGTAAACAGTTCCAAACGTGTTAATATACGAACGAAAGGCTAATATGTTGTTGTGCCACTTATGACATACGATCTCGATAAAATCGCCTTTTATCAGTTCGCCCCGTGCCATTGTGATATTGTCATTTTGCGATATCTATATATGCAAAATATCTAAATATTTGCAAAATGTTGTGTTTGTCTGATACTTTCAAAATTTTAAACTTATGGCTGTCCAGAGACCAAAAAACATAGACGCAACGGTAAAAAACCAAGACCCGGTGGAACGTTGGATCCAGTGGAATGTTATCTTTGATCAGGTAAGGCGTTTGACTTAGCCTATATTTTATCACTCTTACTGGGTCTGTTTTATTCTTTCAGCTTTTCCTGGAAGGCTCTTCTTCGTGCAGGAGGCAGGAATAATCCACCCAGCGGCATTGAGTCGTGAATATTGTTTCATGGAGACGCAATGTTGAAAGCGAAAGGGCCTCTTTTGCGGGTGCTGGAGCGTCGAGCCGATGTTTCGCGCCTCTGTAAATGGTCGACCTCGTTAAGTACATTTGGTGAAGATTTTGATCAGCTTAGATCTCCCTTGGCTCCACCGCTCGGTGCGCATATTTTGCGAAGTGTTTCGATCGTACTTTTCGGGTAGTACATAGCATTTGTGTTTGGGTGGTATGTTTTGTGCAAAATTTCCGTAGACGATTCATCCATTCGCTCCGAGAGTTTGTAAAGGCTTCATGTAAAAAAGGGCAAAGCCGGCGTGAACTGCGACCTAGTTTAGGCATATGCCTGACCAATACGGCAGCTTTCAGGTCACTCTGTGCTACAGGGTGTCATATGCTATCAAAAAGGGAATAACTCACGAGGACAACTTTTAGATCAGCCAAGTTCGAAAGATACTAAGAACATGCAAACCAGCATGAGCGAATCCAACACAGCCAGCCCAGTGAGTTTCCTTTTTAGTAAAAAAACTATGAGTAGCAGACCGGAGTGACCGGTTCAAATCCGTACCTCAAAGCTTGAGCAGACAGCAAATTAAGTTTCAAGAAGGCAATCATCTTTGAATGACATGAAGGAAAATTTGAGGGCTCACATTTCATTCTCTTCGTTTCGGTCCAACACTGTCGTATGCTTTTAGTGGCAAAATCATTGATCATTATAGAAACATAATTAAATGTCCTGCTGTAATTTATTGTTTTCTCTGCCGTAAATTTTGGGCCGCAAGAATGGGACGTAAATAATTGCTTGCGGTGTCCTCTCGGACGGAAAAAGCGCCAGTCAGTAGAACAAAAAGTAATTAACATTGAACCTATCGGATTGGAGTTATCATGGAAGTAGGATTAACTAATCTACCAAACGTTTTGAATAGCAAAATTTCGAGCATTTATGGTAAAATCCCGGGTAACCAAAAAGGGCTACAGCAGCGGCTGCTCAGCACGGTCTGACTAACCATGTCGCGCACGGGCGTCCACCTTCGAATTTTCTGTTAAAGTCCGTCGGCGTGTAGTCGAGATGCGAGTGCACGTTGACCGATCTTGCGTGGAACATCGCTCTTGTAGATGGTAGCGGCACATTCACATATGTGCACTGGTCCTTTTTTGAAACACGACCGAAAGTCCACGTAGAGTCCCTGCATCGCATATCAAAATACTAAAGTCACATGTGAATCACAAGGAAATTACAATGTTAGTGAATCAAACCGCCAAAACAAATAAATAAAAAGGTGCTCTCTACAATCTGGCGACTGTGACACAGAAAGCGCAGCGTTCCGCGTAGGACGAGCAAATTATCGTTGAGACTGAGACAGACGTGGAGCGGAGGCGAGCATGTGTTCCAAACTTGAGTATCGCCGTAACCAGCATTAAAGTCTTCGCCGAACGCAGTGAAGCGTGCGAGAAAGCGAAACTATCGATTCTACTGGTGTTGGAGCCTCCGAAATAAGTATCTGATCGCAACATATTCAAAGTATCAACCACACCAGCGTTGAAAAGACAGAGTCCGTTCTGTCATTTCTCCAACATGCATATAATAATATTTTCATGAGTACTCAAACCCGACGCAAACGCATGCGTAAGAGTCAAGTTTGATCGTTGCCAGGTTTGAACGCCCTGAAATTCCAAGAAAACGGTCCATGAAACAAATATCAGCCAGGATTTGAAGTTGTACCACTTGTTCATAGTTGGACCTATGACACTTTTTTCTTCAGAAGTCCGCTATGATCAATGGGGCGTTCATAGTAGTACCAGTTTTCAGCTCATAAGGTGTGTACATTCGCATAGTCTCATGTACAACCGGTGTTCATAGTTGTACCTTATCTGGTACTACTTTGAACAGTGAATGTTTTTTAAATGTTCATAAGAAAGCCAGGCAGTTACAGTTTCTTCGTTAAAGTGTTGCAGCTAGGTTCATCGATTGGTCCATGTAACAAGTTTTGTGTTCCTATTATCGACAAGCTTGCAGTACAATGATAAACGAAAAAACCATGTTGTACCATATGACAGTACGTATCTGATTGTATTTTTTCAGATAATTAAAAATGAGTACTAAATATGTCATTTGGGATTACTTTAATATCGATCCTAACAATGAATCCAAAGCCATTTGTAATGCAACAATAGACACCAACTTTGTATTCGAATTTCTTTCACTTTCGAATTTCAATTTATCACTGTCGAATTTCAAATACTGATCAGATTTTGAAAACTGCAGTGATTGTGACAACTATATACAGGGTTGCTGAATTTAAATAGTATTAAAAGGGTTTTTTGTCAAAAGAAAAACTTTATCCAAATTTCGTCCGTATACGTAATAATCTTGATGAAATATCAAAAACTCGTCACAAATCGTTTTAAAAATTTAATTTATTTGTTTAATAAGCTGTACGTTGTGAGCTAAAGTTTAGTTTCAAGAAGGTGATGTGGAAATTGCACTATCCTAGTTAGGAGCAAGCATTATATCTTCAGCTAAAGGTCCAGTTTGTTTAACAATTCTACTAATTTAGTACCAAAAATATTTTTTTCTGAAACAGTAGCGCCGGCCCCGGCAGGGAGTAATCGGAATTCCGGTTTCGGCGAAAATCGTGTTGCAGTAGTGGTTCCGGCAAAGGGCAAAAACCATACCGGAACCAGAATTCCGGTTTAAAATTTTTTTGAAATTTTCCACATTTTTTTGCTTCATCTGTGATCCAAACATATGTAGTATATTATACACTGATCAAGCTTCATTACAACCAAGCAAAAGAAAAGATTAACTAAGCATTTTGCTGTATGAAACGTAAGTAGGGCACATAATGTCAGTAGAAATTTTTTATAATAACCTGCAGGAGTTTGTTAACAAATCAAAGCCAAGTCGATGTTTGTAGCAGCTTTACACATTCAGAAATCTGCGGCGCACATTCGAATTAAACAGGTCCAACTGGGTAACAGAGTATAGCTTACAGTAGAAGCACTTCGTATATGCTTGCTAACACAAATTGCGTCAAGCACCAGCCAGTGCGCTTGTAAACTTTGTAAATCAGGGTAAATTGAAGTAAAGTAACGTTATCTGCAACGCAGCCAGAAATGTACTGTATTTTTTGAACTGTATCACATTTTGTCTCATTTATAGCATTCGGATTAGAAAGTTATCATTATGATCTAACTGACGGGCACTGTTTGCCCAACACTAGCCTAAACAGTGTCTCTGACCACTGGTCAAAAATGATCTTTTATTTTCTTTTAGAACCATGTAAACCAATAATTTCAAGTTTCCTACAGAACAACATGTAACAAAATACAATATATATTATATTTATATAATTAATATTATTATTCATTTATTTACTTAATATATTTAAAATTATTATTTTTTTATTAAATTATAAATACGTTCGCCATATGGCAGACACAATACTTATTTCATATAAATTTAATATTAACTAACTTTATTTACTTAATAAAGATATAAAAAAATTAAATTTAATATTAAAATATGTATTTATATAGCATGTAGACGTCTGTGTAAACAAGACGTCGAAAGTTAAACAAACATGGGGCGACGAATGCAAAAACAGGGTCCCACTCCCTCCGATATCTCTATGGTTCAAAAGAGCTCCTGGATCCGGCTACTCCAGCGGAGTATTTGATACCCAACACGTCAAGTTTCGGACCAAAAATGGAAACCTGGCTCTTGGGCGAGCAAATTTTAGACAAATAATGAGAGTTTAGAGGGCTTCAGCGGGTTCGGGATGCTTTTTATGGCCTGAGAGGTATACTTTTATATCGGATTTAGCGAGACGAATCCAGTGATTGGTGGCATGCTCATCGGGAAAATTCTCTGAATTTTCATGGGGTATTTGTACCAAAGGTGGGCACAGCGGGCTCATCTCGGGCTCAAACGAAAGCGTTGGATCTAGAGAACCCAAATATAATAATTGTACACTCATATATTACCTATCTATTAAAACATTTAATAAACCGTAATTAAAATTAATTTTCAGGGTACTTAATTATCTTTTTGTAAGCCCGTGGATCCTGATTGGTTTTGTACCAGAAATGTTTGCATTGACCGAATTTCAACGGTTCTGTAGTTATGGGCCAGAACCGCAAGGACCCTCACATTAATGGTACAATCAAATTACATACAGTTATGTGCCTTTATGGCCACTGCAAACAACATAGGTACAAATAAATCAACGCGATCATGATACATAAGACACTTATATACGG
>JASANE010007369.1:0-20710 GCA_030248225.1 Trileptium ribeirensis | reverse complement strand
TTGCTGTGGCTACTAGTTAATATGTTTTCATTGATAGTATACCTTTAACCGTCAAAATCTCTACAAACAATATACGCCGTGATAGCCTGATAGACTTGTGCTTTGTGTTATCAGGTTTACAAAATAGGGGGAATAGGCGGCCCTTCCGCAGATATGTTCTAAATGCAGGATTTTAGTACATGATGCAAAGATTTTGTAAAACGCAAGCTGACAGAATTCGATAGTAAACAATCTTAACGTCAAGTTATCACAAAAATGCTGTTGTCAAAGATCAAAAATTGTATTTTCAGCTATTTCGGCGAGTTAGAAAGCCAGTTTTAAGTAAAAATGTTTATATGCGACCACTACTTCGTATTCTCCTCTCTCATCCTCGCGTCACAACTATTGGTCAGAATTTGCGAGCCCTATTATCGCAGTCTGCACCGGAGGCCCGCTAGTAAAGACTCTTCCTAAGATTGAGTAACATCATACCAATTTTTTGTTTTTTGGAACAAGCTTTTATCTTTATATTTTTTAGTTTCCCAGTGGGTTTAAATTTGAGCAGGTTATTGAATTAATAATTAAAATTATTAAAGGATATATAAATACATGTATATTCAATCATACATATGAGCAAAATTATATTACATAGACCCAAATTTGTATTTTATATTTTATTTTTAGATACTATAACTGGAAAGTCGCTGCTCCGGTTTTGGTTTCGATGATTGCTTTCAACTGCCCTCTATCTGAGGTATGTTTTTCAATGTGACTTTGGTGGTTTTTACCTATAAGCGATTTTATGTTTATGTGGATTTTAACTATATGGCGATAATACTTGTCGACACCTAGCGCAATTTTTGCGTTGCAGTTTTTATGTTAATATATCAGATACCTTTGAGTAATAAGTAAACTGCTGGAAGATGTGGCCGAAGCAATTCTCATGTCTGACTTTTATAGTAGTGGTTTTTTCGGTATTGCGAATGTTTCAAATACTGATGTAGCCGTTGCCGCGTGAATGGAAGTTTTTAGCGCACGCAATAAGTGAAGTTTTTTTCAGCTATTATTGTTTAGAATATTGATAGAAAAGGTGTGAATAGACGAAAAAATTGAATAAGCCTTTGCGATCAATCCGCACTTGGCTCGGTTTTATTATTCGTCCTTCATCGGTCGATTCATGTCATTAACTCATCTTTCGTTTTGAGGAAATCCTATTACAACCGTATCTGTCTTATACAGGTGCTAATTGCATATCCCAAGTATGTCTGTGACTGTACACTCGGCAACAACTGTTTCTTCTTTGTAATCCCGAATATAACTGTAGTAGGATTTTGGTACGTGTGTTTTAAAGTTGTTTGGGAAGAAGTATTGTGTAGATTTGTTTTGCAACGATTTGAGGCGTACTAATTCTGTACATATATACCACGTTAGCTGGTATCTTATCAGTGAAATGCAATATTGGCATATTCAAGGTATTTTCCGAAAGTTGTATAGCGTCCTGCTTTTTACGATGCTGTCTCGAAATTCTTTTACAATATTCAGGAGGAATTCTTGCAATGTGAAGAAATTGTCAGAATTTAACATAATTATTTGGACTAAAATTTTGTTGCATTTGAGCTAAATTCATGTGGCGCTGCTGTCGAAAAGTGATCCAAACACACTCACTCTCGTATTTCTCAGAAAAAATGTTTCGAGTTTACCTGAAAACACTTATTTATTGTAAACACGAAGTCGTTTTTTATGCGGCACGTGCATTATAATACACTATAAGTGTAGTTATTTGTGTGGCTGCTATGAAAACAATCATTAAGCTAGCGCTTACTAACAGCCTAGTATTTAGTTTACATTGAACCACCAAAATGCCGCGTGTGCATAATAGAGAAGCAAATTGGCAATCTAGCTATGTTAGCCATGAACATGTTTTCTGTAGTTTTCTAATATTAGCGCATTTTATATCCACAGATACCTTCATAGCTTGCCTGATTATTTATTAACGCTATATTTTAGGATGCTGTTGCTGACATCGTTCACAAATGTGTTTCCGGTACGAATGTTGAAAGCAGTTCTGTTGGCGTGGAAACCGAAGTATCTGGCTCAAGTATCGGAAGTATCGGTCGACAAGATAAACAGCAGGAAACGAATAACGTCATCCCCGGCGACGACCAACAGGTTGGCAGAGGCAGGTCCACTACCACAACAGCGTCCACTGCAGTCTCGAGCGGGGGCGGGGGTGTCAGTTCATGGTTTTCCTGGCGTCGTGCCACATCAAGCGATCCGCCTCAAGTGAAAGTGCGTCGATCAAATGTCATATTTCGACATGTTAAAATAATTATAAGATGTGTATGGTAATAAATGTGGAAATTAATGAATGAGTGAGAAAAATATGCTTATACTTTGGTTGGAGTTTGTTATGCAAAAACAGTTGAAACCATGCATTTTGGAGGAAACTTCACCAAATTGGTAAAATAACAATTTTAACCTAAGCCTTAGTAGTTGTCGCCAAATTATCATCGACAATCCAGTCGCTAAATTCTCGTTTTGCAATTGGCTGAAACTTTAGCCAGATACACCACTGCTTGTTGGTGCGGAACCACAGATTTTGAACTGGGGGCATCAGAACTTATAAGTGTTTCAAAACTCAGCGTCATTTAAAGAATAATTCTAAATTGTTAATAAACAACCTCATAAACGTCACAAAAACTTCCCTTTTCGATTAAAGCAACTTTTCAACTAAACATAAACAAAACTAAATTTTTGAATACATAAAATTTTACATAGTACGAATTTGCCGTGGAGTCCAATTTCTTCCGGGCCACTCTTGGCAAGAGCACAGACAAATTCTAGATCGTTCACTTTAGAAAATCCAGAATTTACTTAGTGCTTATTTGAATATTGCAAAATGTATTGCTGAAACCGAAGCAAGTTAAGAACGTTTAATGTTGTCTATAATGGCGTAGAAATCCTATCTTATTCTGGGAACGCCGTAAATTTTGAAAATTCGGTTGATAAGTTTATTATGAGCGTATGATCCTCATTGGAATTATACCTTTTCTAATGCCATCTCTGACACTACATTAGCCGCCGTGAAAACTACTCCTTCCCGCTGTTAACATTGAAATAATTGTTATGTTTTATGTTTCACTCTGATACTAACTTAGATACAAAATATTGCTTAATTAAAGATAGGCCATGGACATGTGATATTTATAACCAACTCGAAGTTTTTAAGCCCCTGGTGAATCGCTTCTCGGAAATTATTGAACGAACATTTATAAATAAAGCCAATCACCCCGTTAGATGTTCGTGTACTGTATTTTAGCGATAACAATAGCCTGTTGTGGCATAGAAACGATTATCGCTGATAAAGGTTGTTGATTACAGACGCAGCAACTCGATTCGACTATTGACGTCGAAGCAAACACAGAAAATATCTCAAACATATTGTCGGATAAAACCGCAGTCTCAGCTGCAAGTGCCGTTGGTATGCGGGCTGCGTCGGCTGATGCTTATTATCCTGCTCAACTGTAAGTTAGCTTATTGAAACAGAGCGAACGAAGTTTGCACTGACGGTGATAGTGGGAAAACCGTGAAAATTCTTTTTTGTCTGTCGCTGTCAATAATAACTCATTTTCGTATGGACCGATTACGACAAATTTTTTTCTTCGATAGCAAAAATGAAGATGTACCCTTTAGTTGAACGTCTAAAGCTTCGACCACATCTTCCGGGTCAATATGACAAAAACAGCTTTTTAAGGGTTATTTTCCAAATCTGCCATACTTGCACCGATGTTTCGCAGTCCACATCTTGCGACACAGGCTTCTCATCCAAAAATGGAGACCACATACTCTGCTCCTAGAGAACTACAACTTTGCTGACCACGTATTTATGTGGGGCCACTCCCTGGGCCGCTGTAGGCTCGAATATCGTTCGTCGACCCTATGCCGGAAATAGCTATTCCTAAAATTTCGCCGTGTTATAGCTGGTTTTTACCTTACAGTGAGTGCCTATTAGGTTATCAAGAACGCTGGATACGATTGTTTTGCTGTTTAGAGTCCAACTTGACTATATTATACCTGTTCATGGGGTTCACGGTTGACGAACCCGGTTTCCAAAATGTAGTGCGTTCTCATTTGTCTGATTACGTATTACGTGCATAGCAGCAAAATGGTATTTCTGTAGATATTTTTGAAGGCTTAATACAAGGATTTAGTTATCTAAAGTTTAGCGTGGATATTTCGTGCCTTTTTATTGGGTTTAGGGACAACGAAACCGATTTCCAGAACATAGTCGGTCTTCAATAGCTGGTACATGGCATCAGAAATAGTCTATATAAAGGTTTTTAGGCATGCTGAATACAATGATTTGATTATCTAGCGTCCAGCGTGTATATTTCTCGCGTTTCCAATGGGTTTAGATTTAATCAACCCGATTTCCAGAATATAGTCAGTCTTCAGTGTTTGGTTACGTATTGCGCACAGGTTGTCATGAAAGCCGCTGACTTAAAATTACTGAGTCTATTTTTTCTTATTTTGCAACGGTACCCTTTGCTGTCATTTGTCCACACCAGAAATGCAGCTTGCATTATTCTTCATGTCATTTTAGGTTATAGCTCTTCTTATACGTGAATACCTAACAACCTGCTTTCACACTGTTTTTGTCGCAGCTGTAATTTCGTATTTGTGAGGTGAATTTTCAAAATACACAAAAGTGATATAAATTCTATAATTCCTAGGGGTACCCAATGGGTTTGTACAATACCTGCCAGAAGAAGTGACTGTTTGGTTTCGATCGAACAGATTTCAAGCGAACATCAAACACTTCTCGAATAATTTCGAACATCGACAATTTTTAAGTTTCACACACACATTTGAAACAACTTTAAATTTATTATTATATTAAAAGTTTTCTGTTACATGCGATTTTTCCTTTAGGTGTTCGATCGCATTTAATAGGTACGATCGAACAGATTTTGACCACGTCTAAAATAGTTTTCGAACGAACAGCAGTCACTTGTGGCAGGAACTGTGGGGTTATTTTCATGGTAAATGCATTGCCTTCTATTGCCGTAAGCATATAGTAAATGTGACGTTACTTCCTTACATGGCTCAGAAATCCCAAATTTATTCATTTTGGGATCGAAATGGTCAAATTTTAGATTTTCCCAATTAGTTGCGTAGAAAGGTATGTTAAGCCTTATAAGTTTTTGAGTCGTCGAATACGTTGAAAGTAATAGTGTTTGCGTTGTGTTCATTCAAAGTGGACCTTCCAAGTGAAATTTCTTCTTAAAATTCTAAATTTGCTTGAAATGTGAAATGTGTTATGTAAATTGCGAGTTTTACATCATTGTAGGATATAGAATCATTGGGTTTTTCATGTGGTGATTACGTCTGCTGTGTTGCACTTGTTGCTGGTTTGTTATTACGCTGAAGGGCTACAAAGGTCGATACAGTTTATTCGTTTTGTAACAACTTCTCAAATTGTACAGGTGTGGTTTATTGTAATTTCTGATTATGGTTGGGTAGCTAATAGTCTGAGTAAGTAGACTAACGTCTTCCATGCTGAGATTACCGCATTTAGCGGTTATGTAGAGCATTTACTAGTGGAATTGACAACGATTCAAGCCTTAGATTTTGTAAACTGCATATATTCTGGGCTTAGTTCATACCATGAGTTCTATAACATGTCTTGTCAGTCAATAGAGTTGGGGACTAAATAGATTTATTGTTAAATTCTTCCGTTATTCTACAGTAGGCAATTATCTGTTTTAGGCGGGCATCAAACGAAGCCTACTATTCTAGTGATACAGATAGTGACTTCGGTGTTACTGCTCGATATGGTGGTATTGGTCGACGACGCTATCGGAAGGTGCTACGATTAACGTCAGACCAATTGGTAATCTATTTATATTGGATTTTTGTTAAATTCAGTCATCGTTAAAAACTTCGCGAACTAAGCGAAATGTTCTGCAGCGTAATTTAAATTTATGTGGATATGCTGTTCTCAATGATCGCCTACCCTGCTGTCGAAATTAGGGCCAGTTAGCTGGTCTTATAGAAGCAGTTAATATGGATATGTGTTTAATGTTCAACAGTAAATTTCAGTTGGCGTGCTGGTGAGGTTAATACTGGCTAGCGATAGTATACTTAATGAGCCAACCATTGTTAGTCATATCCTTTCCTTGGAAAATTAATTAACTTATCTGTATTATATCTGAAATGCAGTGATGGTATACAGCGTTACTGATATCGCATATGTGTACGATTCCTTTAGTGATGTATTGTTTTAAGTCATACGCAGGAACAACGTATCGATACTAACTTCACACTTTCTCTTAACATTACAACTATTTATTGTGGCGAAGGAAAAACGGTCTCATTGCCTTCGTTCGCACTTTTCAAATAATTGTCGCCTTTTAAATGGTGTATTGGTAAAGAAAACTAAGTAGAAACTAAAAAAACTAAATGTTATAAAACAGTAAGCTGGCCTGACCATAGTGGGGGGTGGGGGGACCCCCACTTCCAAATACCCCCATGTTCGTGAGATTTTCCCCCATGTCCGCCCCCCACTCGGCCGAAACCCCATGTTCAACTAATTCCAAAAATTTTTATGTCTGAAAATTTATGTTCTTTGTTTGCAAATTGTTTTTTAAACATTAATTACCACTATTTATAATGCTAAAATATTGTTTTTTAGCTTGAAAGTACGTTCACAGTTGTAAAAATGCATGAAAATATGGAAATATTTTGTATTTTTAAGTAAAATTTATCCCCCCACTTTGAAATTTTCCCCGAGAATGAACATGCGGGCCCCTCGAAGTTCCCCCCACTTTTCGGAGGGCTGTGGACAGGCCAGGTAAGTAATCGAGTATCTAGTGTTTTAGAAAGCTCTTGGTCTACAGGAAGGGCGTAACGAAGCTCGTTTTTCAGTCACAACTAAATTTCAAGGAACCTCGTGGTGCACATGTGATATTTATCTCTGGAAATGGTATGATCGCATTGTGATATCGGATATTGACGGCACTATCACCAAGTACGTTACTTTCGGCCCTCATTGGGCTGAGGGGGAAAATCAGAGAAGGTGTCCACCATCTTTTCAGTATAGCCCAAAAGTCTCTGGACACCCAATCATCTCTTACCACCAAAAGAGTTCTCTTCGAGATCAGGGTCGCCCTTTTCAGGTATAACCTCCTGATGATGCAAAATTATTGTTCTTTTTATTTGTATTTTTTAGGGTATAGAGGCTTTTTTGGCAAAATTTTTTCCTAAAGCTCCGCTTAGGATTGTCACCCGCTCCTCGTCCATAACCCCCCATAGACCAGTTTTTCCTGTTCTTTCCAATGGAAAAGGTTTTAGGGCTCTAGCTCTTCAATGGGGTTCAGGAGAGGGGCCCAATTTCAGGGGTCGGATTTTTTTAGAAATATGGATTTTGGTTTTTTGACCTTTTGGACATAACTTTGGATTGGATTGACCGATTGGGCTCAAATTTGGATATGATATAGAATATGCAATGGGCTATACGGCGATGCATGGGGTGTGACGATTATTGTCCGTCACAAGAAAATATGGCTCCCGATATCGGGAATGCAAGTGAAAAATGGATATTTTGATGTCTGGAAACTAGGTTTAGACTAGGCTCAGTTTTAAAGTAAGCTTGAAGCTTAGGTTAGGGTATCCGGAAATACTGAACTGGTAAACGCAGGCGAGGAAGCACCAGTACAGTGCACCCAAAACCGTGGTAGTTTGCCAGCGCAGCGGCATAGTGCGGGGGGTCCGGGGGGCGGCAGCCCCCGGCTTAGTCTTAGGCTTAGGCTTAGTGTAAGGCTTAATCTTAGTCGAAGGCTTAGGCTTAATCTTAGGCGTGAGTATATTGTTGGGGCTACGTAGGCGGCGCAATCCTTGGATGTAGGTCTGGAAGCCGTCGGTGATGACGCGGATTCCCGGTCGGATATGTTGAAATATTAGAGGCATGATTGTGTTGATGATGCGATTGGGGACGTGGAAAAGTAGACACTTGCCCGTTTGTCGTTCAGTCATGCCCACCACCCAACCATGCTGACGACGTGGCATGCCGCGGTTGTATTTTTGTCGAAAAAATTTCGACTCGTCAACTTCTACGTCGATATCGGGGCCGCCCAACATGCTGTTTTCCCAGTGATCACGGTCGTAAGCCACAGCGACATCCCTACAGTAGTTGTACCAGTTCGTAATGGTATCTGTGGCGACCCCTGTTTGCAAGCGAATGAAGTTTGACGGCAAGTTGTTGATGTAGCGAAAAATGATCATGAGTGTCGTTTCCAATGTGATCCGGCGACCGGCAAAAAACGAGCCGCTTCGAATAGATAATTTGGCTCGACAATTTTTACACCGCCATTCGTACTTGTCAAAGTGCGCGAGGTCATTACGCGCAGCCAAATACATCGCGTCGCCGCATGTAAATTGTTGGTTGTTAGCGACAAGTCTTCATTGGGCAAGCAGAACAATAGTATCTTCATATGCACCATTTGGTTATAGGTCATGAGCAAATTGTTAATAGGTTCAGGAAGTATAGTATTAAGGGGCGAAATGTTAAATCTAGTATTTTGAGGTCTGCCACGTCCTGCCATAGGTTAATATTATGCTGTGAAATATAAAAAAATGGAAAATAAAGCATCAATCGAGCGTTCCCAAAGGGATATTTGCGAAGTGGTTAACTGTTCTTTCGGATAACTTCAGAGGGAGGCCAGATATATCTATATGAATGGTACCATTGAGTTTCTCCTGTAATGCTGGATCGATCTAGGTGCATCATGTCTATTTTGCAAATTTTTTTTTCAAAATATTCAGGTGACATTTTATAGGTGGGGACTGCGGAAAAATGGCTTAAAACGGCACCATTGGGTAAAAACAGAAAAAAATTTTTTTCGCAAAATGGTTGTATGCCGTATTTTTGAACTCAGCTCGTCGAGCTGAGTCGATTGTGCGAGCAGTTGCTGATTTTCCCCTCTCAGCCCAAGCAGCGCCTTATTTTCAATGTTTAGTAGCCTATAACAGCGCAAATAATATGTACTATACTGTTTCTATTCGTTATATTGGTTAGTGTTACTCACTGAAACTCTGTATATTAAGTATTGTTACTCAAGTTAAGCAAAGCTGATGATGATTGGTAAATCCTCGGGATGAGTAAATTTTTGGCAAAATGAAAATGAATAAGATTGACATACAAACACCTGAAAATATATACTAGGCACAACATTCTACAGTTTCCAGTGTAAGAGTGTGGGTTTAATCGGTAAAAATGATCAGTTTATTGCCCATAATGTATTTATAATCGTTATGTAAATTTTATGCAAATCTCCATGCAGTTTGTTTTGAAACAGTATATTAAAAACTTGTAAGCATGTATACAATAGATATTTTAAAGTGTCACGTAAAATAATAAATTTCTTACAATAATATGAGTAGAATTTCAGAAAATCGCTGTGTAATGTGTTGTGTATCGTGCTAGGTTGTTTCTGTCATATATGTAATCTCGTACATCTCGTCGTATATCATCAAATGGCGGGTATGGTTTGGTGCTTGCCATATTGTTTGCTCTAATTTCTCAGTATCCCATTGCGCTATTTTGTATTTCAGATCCGACGTTATGGGCCATATCGCGCCACTTGTTGGCGGACAGTGGGCACAACCGGGTGTAACAAAACTGTTCAATCGTATAACTGGCAACGGATATCGTCTAATGTACTTGTCAGCGCGTGCTATCGGTCAGAGCTCGGTAACAAAAGAGTATCTTCGCTCAGTAT
Source organism: Trileptium ribeirensis (assembly GCA_030248225.1). Classification (NCBI taxonomy): domain Eukaryota; kingdom Metazoa; phylum Nematoda; class Enoplea; order Enoplida; family Thoracostomopsidae; genus Trileptium; species Trileptium ribeirensis. The sequence goes on along the minus strand of JASANE010007369.1, from coordinate 10,952 downwards.
ATCTGGATGAACTCAAATTGCCTGATGGGCCCGTGTTCTTGTCACCAAGTTCGTTGCTCGCTGCTTTCCATAGGTGAATAAATATTTTTAGTTTAATTTAATGAATTTTTTCATTGTTTGGCCGTTAAAAGCAGCGTAATTAAAACCACATTAAGTACCGTACTCCATAGGGCAAGGCTATTATTAAATTTTTTTCTGCTGCGTAGCTTTTGAGCAAACCAAACATTAACCTACGCAGCTTTTGAGCAAACTAAAGCTCACCCTGCGTAACTTCTGAAGGAATTAATGCTCTCCCTTCATAACTTTTGAGCAAACTAAATCTCGACGGCCTTAGCGTTTAGCAAACTAAATCTCGACGGCCTTAGCGTTTAGCAAACTAGACCTCAGCCTGCGTAACGCATGAGCTAACTAAAGCGTAGATAATTAAAGCTAAGTTTGCACAAAATTTTGAGGAAACTTAATCAACCACCACAAATTTTTGAACTTATGCGATAGTAAACATAACACACGCCCATCAATACATCTATTTTGCTATTTTGGTTAAAATTTGTTACCGAACGTTTTTTGGTAAACCATAGTCCGGTGCAAAACTGTTCGCGAGCACACAGCTCTGCGATAGTAATCCGGCAAATTTGTGTTCGCGAAAATTCAACGAAAATGACAATTCGCAATCTGTTCGCGAACACACAGCTCTGCGATAGTAATCCGGCAAATTTGTGTTCGCGAAAATTCTACGAAAATGACAATTTTTTCGAACGAAAATCTACCGTATTTGGATTAGCTGGCTTTGTTCGCGAATACGGCAACCTAAATCAAGGGTCCGATTAATTTGTGACGTCACCACTACGTTAGATTTGTTCGCGAACAACAACAAATACAAATCAAAAGCTGATAGGCATTAGAAAACAGTTTTCACTGCAAATTCAAAATCGTCAAAATCAGTTACAACACAAGGTGTAATTTTTGGTACTAGTTTCTGATTTTGCTGAGATTCTTTTATCGAAAAACCTATGAAATTTCCGCGTTTGTTTCGTAACAACGGTTTGCGATTCGCTATTGGCTATTACAAAATAGGATAGTCGATGAGCGCAAGTTAAGTTTACTCGTACATTATGCGGAGATAAAACGTGTATTTAGTTCCCAGTGATTACTGCATCAGTTGCATTTCAAACTCTTTTGTAATGTAAACTGTGGCGGGTCAAACCATAGGCAGTACATTTTAATCATTCGATTGCATAGAAACTTGATCTATCAGTTTAGTAGTCTGATAACCTTCTACTCTTGAGGTGACGTGTTAAGCTCTGATTTGTACATTTCTTATCGTTGTTGCTGTTCTGTTGTCTTAAATTGTTTGGTTAAATATAGGCGTTAATATATTAGAACTACCATATTGCAGGTAGTTCTATATAAACCCGAGACAAATACAGCCTTATTTTGCATGTATGTTGAATGCTATACATGCCAATTGATGTGCAGAGCTTATGTACATGTCATTGCCGAATCTTGATATATAATGTTCGCTTTACTGTTGCTTGCGTCACTAATCACTTAAATATATATAAGTTATAGTGCACACTGTTTGTGTTAACAATACACTGTAAAATGCTCCATTCGATTAAAATTTTGCTAAGGTCATGAAACCAGGCCTCTTTGGCTTGAAAGTAAGTGGGTGCGCAGGATTTCCGGGGGGCGAGAACTGGATGCCCTCTGGCTTAGGCCGTAGGCGGCCCGGGGCTTCAACATCTAAAAGTTTTCAAAATTTATATTTTTCAGCAAAAAGCGCTAGACTTGTAAATAAATTGTTTCAGAAACGTCGCAGAAACATCTAGACTAAAACAAACTTTTCAACCAGTTTTTTTGCTGGAATTAAATTTTTAACACGAGAGATGGATTTTTGTAAGACATTAAATCAAGTTTTTTGGCCACTGAGGGGTGATTTTACTGAGAGAAAGACAAAAAGTTTGCCTAGAACCATTTAGTGCTTTTTGCAAGAGGCAAAAATGCTATGGCATCTCCACTTTGTAGAAGCCAGAAATGGTCGTTTGCTGCCGCTTTACGGGAATTGTGGTACTCATACAAATTATATATCATGCATTTATTTACCATCTTTACAAACACAAACATGCAAAAATACAAATGCGCAATGCATTATATTATAATACATGAATTATATATATGTGTGTATTTTATTTGGCTTGTGAACAGAAAAAATAGCATCTGAGTCTGTGAGCTGGGGAAATTACCTTCAGGTAAGCTGGGAGAAAAACTTTTGCCCCCAGAGAAAACCTAGTCTCCCATTAATTAACTGGAGCTCGTAATTGCATTTTATCGTTTTTTTTTATGATTTTACAGCAATGTGTCCTTGTAATGAAAATGTGTATATCAATAGGCTGCACTTAATTTTACTCAGGAATATGTCATGAATAATCAAAATACAAGCAATAGTAAGTTTTGTTTTAAACGTTTTAGGACGACGATATTTGAAACCTCAAAATAGCTGGGGTTGATATGGAGGCCGACTGGGAGAACCACCGAAATTCTGGAGGCAACGTCCCTACCCCTCTGGTTGGGGGCACCTCTGGGAAGAGGCAAGCTTATATATTAGATAATATAACATCTAATAGATAATATCTAATATACCTGTCAACTAAGTTTTTCGCAACAAGTGGCAATTACTCTTCACGCAATGTTGGCTACAATAACTCTGTAGATTTAATGTTTCTGCAGGGAAGTGATCGAAAAGAAGCCAGAAGAATTTAAGAAAAGCTGCCTCAATGACTTACGGTCACTGTTTCCAATCGATCATTTTCCTTTCTCGGCTGGATTTGGTAATAAAATCAATGTAAGTTAAACGTTGATTTGTTTCAGTTTACAATAATAACTGGATTCTCGCCGCGGGATCAAAATAGTGCCCCAATTCCTTCTTGGAGGAAACAGAAACAACTGTAGGATTTTTCTCTAGATTTTCTGGTGTGTACTGGTGCCAACCAAACTATTTGTGGTCTTGTAATTGCGAAAATATGCAACGAAAATCACTCCTTTTATGCTACGTTTTTGGTTGTTTGACGAAGTTTCCGCGTTGGGCGTCCTGAAAACGCTATGAGATTATTTACTAGTTTAAATTGAAATGTAACTACATTGTAGTCACTCTATGCATTCTCGCTGCAGCCAAAGTTCCCGGTCAAAGGGTAGGTAGTTTTTATGGTCTTTTAGCCAGCTGTATGTGATGAAAAATATTATTAGTCCACCTGGCCTGTCAACAGCACTGTGAAAAGTGGAGAGACGTTAGTGTGCCTATGTTCATTCAGTGGGGAAATTTCAAAGTGGGCGAATAAATTTGCTTAAAAATAGTAAATATTTCGGTATTTTCATGTAGTTTTACGACTGTGCATGTATTTTCAAGCTATAAAACGACGATTTAGCATTAGAAATAGTTGAAATTAATTGCATACAAAAACAAATTTTTAGCAAAAAAATTGGACTTAGTTGAACATGGAGGGTTTCTGTTCCGAGCGGGGGCAACATGGAAACAACTCACAAACTCAAGGGGATTTGGAAAGTGATTGGTCCCTTCACTGCAGACAGGAAAGGTTGACTCGCCGGAGTCGATCGGAACGAAATTAGCTATAATTAGATGGCATCGTTTATATTTTTGATGTACGTGTAATGTTTCGTTACCGTCAAGCTGCTTTTGAGATATAGAGTATTGCAAAATTAACCGACCCTTTCCCGCTGGAATGCTTTGCATCACTAATCCGACCGACTTTTGACACTAGTGGGTGAGCTAAATATTTCATAAGCGATTTATCTGTTTGTCAAACTAAAAGCTATATCCTGTAGATAATTGGTCACCGTAACTCATAGCAAGCAGCGATTTTTACTTAAACGACTAGTCGGTAGTGGAACTACATTTGTGAGCGGAGCTTGGGCTATGGCTTTACGAATGTACTCAATTTTATGTTCTTGTAACTACGTTGCATAGGGCTTTATCATTGGTAAAAATATTATATTTGAATTCTTCGACCCAAAAAACCCTATAATGGTTTGATCGAAACGATTCTATTTTAATAAATAACACAAATATTGCCAAATTCTCTATTTTAGCTGCATAAGCGTAAGTAATCAGCTAATTACTAATTAACCACTCAAAATTTTTAATCCCAAATATCAGGTGCACATCCTCACATGATAAGCTTTCAAACAAAAAAAGTTTTTTGAAATAGGTTCAGTGGTTCTTGAGATCCATGAAAGACGAACTGACGAACGTACGAACGGACATCGACTTTTTTTTGCTCCCAGACAGAAAATAAAAACGCTTCGCTCGGCTTCGCCTCGCTCTGCTCAATAACCTTATTGTTTTATAGTGTAATTGCTAGAAATATATTTCAATATTGCCTTTAAAAACCGCAGTGTAAGGTTGTCGGTCTTTACCTTAGTGTGTAATTGTCATTAAAAAAGTAAGAAAACATTGTACCGTCTATTTACATTTTGATGTATTTAGTTTTTGCGGTCGCGACCGTACCGATTGCATCAACAGTGTAACAACAACTAGTATATATGATCTTGTCCAACTAAATGTTCCCACTCTATTTTCGAAGAAAATTTAAAAATTGTTGTCATTGAAGGTAACGGAATACTGTCAGCAAATAATTTGTACATTCTGCAACCATTTTGGCCTAATGGCTTAAATATTGTTTGTTCCATAGCTTACATACTGTTAGATGGTAATAACAATGCTTTAATCTTGTAGGGTGGTGAAAATTCGTACCAAATACAGCCAAACAGTCTTGAGTAGTAGGAGGCAGCAGCAATAACCTTCCTATCAAGTGGACTATTCTTGAACGCGTAATTGATCAGGGGACTACTGTCCTGATGTCATGTAGTCCTCTAAACAATGTTCTACACTACAAAAAAATGTTAAATCGTGTCAAGTTTTCCTTCATGGCATATCCTATCAAGTTTTTCTTTTCTGTTTTTTTCCTAAGTTTAAGATTAAGGCTATGCCTAAGTTTAGCCTAGGCTCACAACTCTAAAATTTGAACCAAACCGGTTTACTTGTAATAGGTTTTATTTAAGACAGCATTAACGTTCGTACTAAACAGGCTTAAAATAATCATTGTTTGACCGCTTGTCGTGAAAGAAGAGACATTAAATAAAAATACATTTATCGCTGATGTGTCAATCCTGAAATTCATCAGATGGAGAGATCTTTTCCTAAGTTATGATCGATCTAGTAACTGGATATTTCACTGAGGGGCGATGGGTTTCCACTACTTAGGTTCTTCGTATTAGGAACACAACGTGGTGCCAATGATTTCTTTAAATCACCTTTTCGGTAGTTCTATGTTAATATTGCTGTACGTCAAGAGCGTATATATTTGGTGAAGCAAAAAATTGTTCACAAACGGGCAGGTGCAGACCGATAGTGCAAGGCGGCCGATTAGGCCCCATTCTCATTAATGTTTCCTGCATAACATCAATAGTTGCAGAAACTGCGGTGCGTGTTTGTAATATCTTTGAAATGTAGCAGATGTTTTAATCTTAATATATTCAAGTGATTGCAACAGGGCAATGGCAACTTGATTCCGCAAGTCTCACTAATGGGGAGAATGGTAAAACTATGTATAGATAGATTATCGAATTTCGTTGCTACAGCCCGATACAAAGCACTTCTACAGAGTACATTAGGATCCCAGTTCATATATATACTATTCAATTCCTGAAAAAATGAAGCCATTCGTGCTGTAGTTTTTGAAACTTATGTAGCAATAAAGGAATAGTGAATTTTAAAACTAATTGCTATAACTAGCCGCGGTAAATCCAGCCGTTATAAAAATTTACATTAGCGTCGTAACCAAGCAATAAAATAACCTGTAATGCTGCAGGATAAAATTATGTAAGATTGTCGTTAAAGAAAACAGATTTTTGCGATTTTATCTTAGTTGAAAGATTTTCTTAATCATGGGAATATGCTTATACAAGCTTAAAGTAGCCAATATACCAGTAAAAGTCGTAGTTGTCTAATGACTATAACAGCTTAAAATTACTAACTATTTATTGATATAAATTATTTATTCATGGTTGTATTAGTCGTCGGTCTGTCATTCCCTGACACAGTTGCTTACCAATCTGATGACCCTTCATCTGCTTTCTGAAATCAATTGCGGGGCACTTCAGAACGTAATCGTAAGTAATAAAAGAAATGTGTACTTTGTACTAGGTGTGCTATATTAGCAGTCTTTGAATGATTTCTGTTCTTTATCATTTGCAACTTAGGACGTATGGGCATATCGTGCGGTCGGCATTCCAACAAATCGTATATTTTCGATTAACCATCGTGGCGAACTGCGATACGAATTTCAGAATAATTTTACTTCCACGTTAGTGTACATTATTAGTAATAATACAACTAAATTGTTTTTGAATAATTTCCTTTTGCTATATGACCAACATTTCAAAGTATGCACAATCGGAATAGCATATCAGATACTTTCTGTTTACGATTTGCAAGATAGTTGTCTTACTAAAGTATGCTGTTGCACAATAGAAACTGTCACTGCCTTGTGTATCCTAAATTTTTATAGCGCTAATTCATGCTATTTTTTTCAATTTTCGATAAATATTCGAGCTTAACAATGCCGATCCAATCGGTGGAAAACGCCACAGAGATAATGGTTTCCTTTTCCATCGTTTTATATACCTATGTATGAATACCCAATCTCAAATTGCAATTGCAATAATCATTAATGTACATACCTAGTCAATATTACTTCGTGGGTCAAAGTTTCTAAGCTATTGTACAATCAGATTAGTTGATTGCCTTGTTTGGACAAGGTCACATAGTTATCAATATGGCTTGTACATTCGCTGAAAATTCTCCAGGGGCATGAACCGACGATGCCAAATTTTGCCAGCGAAGCATGAGGGCTTGGTTAGAATCGGGGGCTTCAAAATCTGAACATTTTCACGTTTTTTGTTTTTTAACGAAAACCCCTAAACTTCTCTATAAATGGCCCTGGTAACGCTCCCTGTTGAGCACAAAAATAACTTTTTATCGAATATTTTGCTAAATTTCATCGAATTTTCAACTTAGAAAAAATAAGAAAGAAAGAAACTCGATTTTTGAAAAAATGATGACAACTACGGGCATTATTACAAAAAGGATTCGGCATTGCAGTACAAACCGAGGGTTACCACGTGTTTGCCAGAGGGCGTCGCAAAATGCCAGTCCCTTCCTCCAATCCAGTTTAGAGAAACCGGCCAATTCAAATACTTATTCATGTTTAAAAAGTATACATGCACTCAACTGAGCTCAATGTCTATTGTATGTCACGACAGCCTCGTTTTGCTCTTTAACCACATAATTTTGAATACCATCTATATCATGAAATGCTATACAAGCTCCTTTAAAATGTCCCGTTGAGCTGTATCGCGTTGACCTTTGTATTGCTTTAAAAGAGTTGGTAATGATTAAATTGTTGGGTTTTTAACAAAAAACATTCTTAGCGTTATTTGGTGTTACCAAGACGTAATGGTGGATTTTTGAGAAGAGTATGACTGCGATAACCATATAAACATTTCGGGCGTGTCCATTTTGCCCGGACCTCCTACTCATGGTTTCAGGGGAGTCATGGTATCAGCGACAAAATTTTTTTCCAACCCCTCCAGGTGTTGCGGTGCCATGTTACCCCTAAAACCTGGTATTAGAGTCAAGGTTTTATTTCTCTACAGTGAAACCCCGCCGTCTCCAAAAAATAGGTCTCACAACAAATTTTTGTTAGCAATGATATGACCACCGCTGGAAGTCCGGCGAGTTATTCTTTATTAAACCAGAAATGGTACGGGGCGAAGTGGATTGCGTGATGCCCGACGCTTCTATATAAGGCCGTGGAGCTATATGGTGTTAACGGTGTGTTTTTCAACAGCTGATAGTGTTAAAATTGTTGCGGTTTTTTAGCAAAAATCGTTTTCTTAACGTTGTTTGGTTTTGGCAAAAGCTAATGATGGACTTTTTAAAAGTGTGATTTGCCATGACCATATAAACGTGTGGGACATGGCGCAATCCGTTTTGCCCGTCTCTCCTACACTTGGTTTCACGAGAATCATGCTGTTATCGACAAAATCTTTTCTAACTCCCAGGTCTTGCTGTGCCATTTTACTCCCTAAAACCTGAAATGTTGAGGCAAGGTTTTATTTCTGTATACTGACTTCCTGGCCCTCCCAAAAACGGTTCGGAACAAATACTTGTCAATGACATGCCCACTGCCTGAAATCCCGCGGGTAGCTCCTTCTGGAACCAGAATTGGTACGGACAAAATGGATCGCGTCATGCCCGACGCATTTATATAGCGATACTGAGAAGTACTTACTCTTGTCAACAAGCCGTCATTAACTGTTAAAATGGTCTTCTAAATATTCATCGATAAAATACTTACAGATTTCTATAATGCCCGGAATTTATTGAATCTTGTTGTTACCTGTCAAAATTTTATACGCAGCTAGCTTTGTTTTTAGCTATCTACATCTTGCCGAGGGTTTAGTCGATCATCTATTCCCACCTCTACATCGAAATAGCAACAGCGTAACCAGTCCTCAACGAACACAGTTTGAGCATTCGGACTCATTTTCTGGGTTTACATTCTGGCGCGCTCCAGTACTTGCCGATGTTGACTTGCCGCGACTGTCCTTTGACAAAACTGCGCAATCAAGAACCGAAAGTACAAACGCTGATTCGACAAAAAAAGATAGCACGTCTAGCAGCAGAGTAGCAGTAGAGTCTGACCCATCAACTGCGTCTAAAACTACACGGACCTTTACGATTGAAGAATAATACGTTTAGATTTATAAGCATTCGTAACCTACTGATGGTAATGAAACACGGCATAGCGGAAGTCTTATCCTCATTGATATCATAGTTGATTTGCTTTGTCAAAGGCCATTATTATTATTATTGTACTGTGATTTGTCCTTGTTTCTTGTGAGTACTATTAATAACTAGTAGCTTTTTATCGCCAAAGTGGTGAACACTCAGTGTTGAATATTGTAATTTAGCGAGACGTACGCAGCTCTATTGAGCATCAACTTTTATAAAAAGGTACCTATTATCAACCGTCTCGCGTATATAGCTAAGAAGGTATACCGGCTTATTTCGATTTACGGGGTTATTACATTGTGGATAAATTGACCTACAAAATGAGACCAAAACATCTATATAGCTTAAACAGCTGCGGAGGCATTACCGTTTTTGTCTATTGGATCTCCATGTGTCCATTCAAAAAGTCACTTTGGGCTCATTCGGAAACCATACAGCGTAAATAGTGACAATACCAACACACGATGTGCAAATTGAGGACAAGTAGCTGTACAAATTGAGACCTATAATACCCATATAGCGTGAACGGCTGCGAGATAGTCACGCTTAGTTATATGGGTCTCATGGACTCATTTAAAAACCTCTTTTGACCAATATCCTACATTCTGAGAGCCGTGCACCAAAGCGTTATAAATTATCTCATAAAGGCTTTTATTCGCTCTGCTTGATGAGTCCATTTTCACTCAGATATCTACATCGGTTGTCGAGAAATATGTAAATAAAGCGGGTTTTCCAGACTCCCTTAGGACCCTATCCGAGCCGTTTGGCCCACTTTTTCGAGGGAAGGGGTTGAGGCCACGCGTCGGGCTAACTAAGGGACACAAATAGATATTTCAAGCTTTCAAAAGCAATCGCACTAATCAACCTACCAGCAAAGTTGAATTATGCATGTCACCCTAAAATGTCAATGACGGACATCATCAAATTTCAACACTATTCCAACTAGTAACAATTCGCTTCGGTCGTTTCACTCTATACACTCAGAATTGAATTAATTGTAAATACGTGACAGTTGGTGAAAAGCATGATTTTCACTGTGTATTATTGTTGAAGTCGGACTATTAAAAATCTGGCTTGATCAAACAAGGCTCATAATTTTTATATAGAATTGATGTCTTGGTAAAAAGCTCAGCCTACTTTGCGCTTGAATAAAAACATTATAGTTAATGATCTTTCATTGACACTATGCAGCTAACTTCTGAAAAGCTGTGCGAACGACGGCTGCAGTTCTCCCTGGAAATACTCATTTAACCCACATTTCTGAACAAAATGTTTTTCGATTTTTTAAGGTCCCAATGGTCATTTGGAACCCCAAATTTTTTTCTTCATAATATGGTCATGTTTGGAACCGTTCGAGTCAGCCTGATGAGAGAAATCTCGTGGTTTATTGAAATGTGCGCCACCGTTAGAAAATTATGAAGACCCATGTAACCCTGACGGGCGGAAATAAAATCCAGACCAGGCTGTTCTCGATATAGTAAGACTTAGCCTAAGCTAAGGTCCTTATTATGAGGCATACACTAATCCTAAGTCGGTGGGCTGCCGCCCCCCAACCACCGCTCTAAGTTATTCTTTTTTCTAACGTTATAACGTACCGAGTCGAACGACACCCAACATAACCAATTTTTTTAGGGATGTGGGTAAAATGAGTATTTCTGAACCGCCTCGTCGAAGTGAATCGGTCAATATCAAAATAAGCTCTGTATCTTCAAAATTAGCCATATTCGAGCTGGGGAGGGATAAAAGAGAAGACCGCATAGCTGTTTCATATATATAACTAACATTTTAACTTAAAATTTAAATTAGAGGGTGATGAACGTGGCTTTGCAGTGGAAAACATACGAGCTTTCTTTGCCTCGAAAGGTTTGACCAAGTTGTTGGATCATTGTGATCGTTATATTTTTGTAGCTCAAATTATAAATTATTATTGATTGTGCTAACTATGTATCTTGTAGTTTGTGGATTTGGTGCTTTCGTATTGTCATTCACAGAGTAAACTGATTGAGTTTATGATAGGAGCGCTGTTTGTGGTTTTATGAAACGAACTGTCATAAGGTGTCCGTGTCTAAATTTAATAATT
>JASANE010007367.1:0-20112 GCA_030248225.1 Trileptium ribeirensis | reverse complement strand
GTATTGCTATTGATGGAGTTTCTATTGACTTCTATTTGTTACCAAGTATGTGCAATATCCCATTCTCTTTTTTGAAAGCAAAGAGCCCAGTTGACCATAAGACGCTCTCTGTAAATAGCATCGAAATTAGGATTTTCCGTCGGCTTAATAAAAAGAACCACAATCAAAGTTTTAAGTCGTACCAAATAACTAATTATGGAATTTCTATTGACTTCTATTTTTTACCAAGTATTTTCAATATCCAATTCTTTTTTTTATTTACAGAGCCCAGTTGACCATAAGACTCTCTCTGTAAATAGCATCGAAATTAGGATTTTCCGTCGGCTTAAATTTCTTTTTGAGCCCTTGTTGTTAAATTACTTTTGTCACCAAGTATTCGTAACCCCCCCCGGCCCCAATACGGCGTTAACTTAATTTAAAATAAAAAAGCGAGGTTAATAACAGAGATGCTGGCCGAATATTAACATTTGCTTAAATACCGGTTTGTATGATGTATAACACTCAGTCGAAAGAACATTTTGTGATTGTTTGCTAATAAATTTGTCGTCATCATAACATGGTGTATATTATTTTACTTTCCTTTACATTCAGTGGACACGTTATATCGGTGTCCTCATAACAACTACACCTCAGAGCAGTACAAAATTTACAATTTATCTACATGACTTTATATTTGAAGAAAAACATCTGTAAGTTTACGTTATAAAAATTTTTTCCTGGTACATCACTGAATACAAAGAACCAAAAAATTTTTTAACAGAATATAACCTTTCACTACCTTTAATCTAACCGGCCTACAAGTCTCTTCATTTCTTGTTAGCACCGCGGTCTAACCAGTACTCGAAAAAAACTTATGTACAACGTCTAAGCCTAAGCCTAATATTGAAGTAGTCACACTTGTTTTTTCGGCGTTTGTACTTTATCCACAATTGAAATACTCTGCAAAATCTAAAATAAAGATCTTGTCACTAGGTCACAGAATTTGTGTGTCAAAAAATAGTACTGATAACAGCGGTATCGCGTAATTTAATCAGTACTCAAAAAGTATAAATATTTCTCTAAAACGTTGAAATGACATAGGAGATAGGAGAGAATGTAAATATATGAATATGTATAGCATAAATCGTTGAATTACACTTTTAGAATTATAAGTACGATTAACTGTCAAAAACTTTGTAAATATTAGATAAAATCCGCACATTATACTAATATATTTTTAAAAGTGGCGCCGCCTACAACACCGAATATCGACTAAATTGAAGATTTACCTTGCTAACCATATTTTGTTATTTTGCAAAAATTTGAGCTATTGAACAGTTCTGAACTGTGCTCGGCTCGACTCTCCTGGAGATATGTTTTGCTAGTATTCATTATATATATATCCAACCTTAGCGCATTGTAGTTCAAGCCTATAAAGCGCTCGGTTTGTATATTTTTCGCAGAATTTGGCACAAGCGCAGTATTGCCAGCGTAAGCACGACACGCTGCTATAGTTCTTTGTTAGTGATTGTCATCTTTGTAATTTTTTGCTTTTTGCATAACGAACATAAATCATATTTTACAGAACATCTTAAATGAAAATCAATATCTACGCAAGCCGTCAAACCTAAACACTTACGTACTATTATTTATAGTTACAAGTAATTTCACACTATTTTGGAAGCCCAGACAAGGATAATTATTAATGTATTAATGGCATTCAGGCAATACTTAAGCTTAGTAGTTTATCGTAGCTTAGTTGTTTTGAAACTAGTTAATATTAACATAACAATATTTTTCCACCTACTTTTCTGAAAATACTCAACTAGTGACTAGTCAGATTGATATCAATGCTAATTTGAAAAAAACATGTCTATTACAACAGCTGCTTTCTGCTTGATATAAATGTTTACATGATCGTCAATTGCAATAACAGAATAAATTTACAGCATGTTTTGAAGAACACTTACAAAAAAACGCTTTTCAGATAACTCCGCAAAGATAACCTCTGTGTCAGTAGTAACGAAAATCGCGCTCGAAAAACGAAGAATAACAACGTACTTGCTGTCGAAGTGGTCATCGACAACGAAAGGGTACCCTTCGTTGTCTCTCCAATTGACAAAGATAACTTTAGACAGACGTTGCAATCGCGAGGCCATGATTTTATGAACAAATCCACAGTTTTGGCCCGCGTTGGAAGAAGAGTACCGCTGAAGAGTACGGTAGGCGACCCGGCAGACAGGACAGCCATTCCTAGTACTCAGAAAGCATCTGAAATTTTATTTCCCGTCTCAGGGAAATTCTATTTCCCAGATCAGTGACCTATTTTTCGCGACATTCACCCCGCAAATAATGATCATTCCAGACTATCTGGCTCGGAGAGCACGCGCAGCCTCAATCACGTCTGAGAACGCAGCTCCGGAAATGCGAATAATTTCACCCCGTCGATGTGCTTGATTTCGGAACAAATTGAACCGGACAGGAGAAGGATTGTCTTTTGGAATGGAAATTTGGACACCAATATTCGCTTGACCGAACGAAGCAAAATCTCGAAGCCCCTCTTTAGACACAGCCGTCGTCCTCGGCGACCGGAACATATCGCTGAGGATCTCCCCGTGGAGATGGAAACCTGGCCGAATCAATTCATTTTCTCTACAGTTTCGCAGTCACCGCAGAACTAGCCAAGCTTATTATTAGCGCAACGCACGACAAAGTTGATTAACCCATCTGTTCGAGCATAATATTGAAACTCGGCCCGGATTTCGAAGTTGGGTTGCTCCAGCTGGTGAAGGAGGATTTTCCGGTATATCGTTTGCGCGCTGGTGATGATGCCGCCCTTAGGGTAGATTCCACGTTGCTCGACCCAGGTTGATCAGAGGCCGAGTTTGACGCAAACGGCTTCGTCGCTCAGCAGCTCCTCCAAAAGACGAAATTGCCCACACTGACGCATGGTCACGAACCAACGGACCTGATGGATGGATATATGCAGGAATTAGCCCACCCGTACGCAGTGATGGATGTAGTAACGCGATAACCGGTTGTCCTTTCCCACAAATATTTGGCGAAACCATTTGGTAGCGGAGTTGTGATTATCTATAAACGAAAATAGTATAATATAGCATGAAACTGACATTAATTATTGAACAGACGACAGAAAAAATTAACGTTAAAAATATAAATATTGTGGGACACCCAAACCAGAATACAACGGAAGCAGTTTCATGAGCATCAGAATCGACATTGGAATTCTGCTGAAAAGGTTTTTCAGCAGCAACGGCATCTTGACGTTTCGGAACAGAATTCCGTTTACATGATACATGCGAATGATTTTGATCATCAGTGGAGTCGACATCGGCTCCGGAATCAGACTCCAAAGGGAACTGTTGCTTGATGGGACGACGAGTCTTCTTTCTATTGCTGAGTGTCGATGTGACAGGACGCACTTGGCCATCGTTGCTAGCATGTAGGTGGCTAATCCTACTAAACTGCCACTGCACCCTCGGCAGATTGCCTTTGATTAAAATCACAGAACCGACTTTTGGAACACTGGAACAACAGTTACACTGGTAATGGGACGACAATCGCTCTCGATGACTGAGTAAGTACTGATTCGTCGACCTGAGAACAGCGTCGACGGGCAACGAGAGAATGTTGCTTCATTTTCTTTTATTTGAAAAACTTTTTCTGCTTACAGTAATTGTTAGCAAAACGTAGATACACAGAACAACGTCGACGAGCAATGAGAAAATGTTAATTTATTTTCTTTTATTTTAAACACTTTTTGTGCGCACAATAATTGTTACCAAAACGTAGAAACACAGAAAAACCTCGACGGGCAACGAGAAAATGTTAATTTATTTTCTTTTATTTTAAACACTTTTTCTGCGTACAGTAATTGTTAGCAAAGCGTAGATAGACAGAAAAACCTCGACGGGCAACGAGAAAATGTTAATTTATTTTCTTTTATTTTAAACACTTTTTCTGCGAACAGTAATTGTTAACAAAAGGTAGATAAACAGAAAAACCTCGACGGGCAACGAGAAAATGTTAATTTAGTTTCTTTTATTTTAAACACTTTTTCTATGTACAGTAATTGTTAGCAAAACGTAGATACACAGAACAACGTCGATGGGCAACGAGAAAATGTTAATTTATTTTCTTTTATTTTAAACACTTTTTCTGCGTACAGTAATTGTTAGCAAAAGGTAGATAAACAGAACAACGTCGAAGGGAAACGAGAAAGTCTTAGTATATTTTCGCTTATTTTAAACGCTTTTTCCTGCGTAATTGTTAGCAATACGTAGATACACAGAACAACGTCGACGGGCAACGAGAGAATGTTACTTCATTTTCTTTTATTTTAAACACTTTCTGCGTACAGTAATTGTTAGCAAAACGTAGATACACAGAACAACATCGACGGGCAACGAGAAAATGTTAATTTATTTTCGTTTATTTGAAAAACTTTTTCTGCGTACAGTAATTATTAGCTAAACATAGATACACAGAACAACGTCGATGGGTAACGAGAAAATGTTCATTTATTTTCTTCTATATTAAACAATTTTCTGCTTACAGTTGTTAGCAAAACGTAGATACACAGAACACGTCAACGGGCTATGAGAAAGTGTTAATTTATTTTCTTTTATTCTAAACACTTTTTCTGCGCACAGTAATTATTAGCTAAACATAGATACACAGAACAACGTCGACGGGCAACGAGAAAATGTTAATTTGTTTTCTTGTATTTTAAACACTTTCTTCTGTTACAGTAATTGTTAGCAAAACGTAGATACACAGAACAATGTCGACGGGCAACGAGAAAATGTTCATTTATTTTCTTTTATTTTAAACACTTTTTCTATGTACAGTAATTGTTAGCAAAACGTAGTTACACAGAACAACGTCGACGGGCAACGAGAAAATGTTAATTTAGTTTCTTTTATTTTAAACACTTATATCTGCGTACAGTAATTGTTAGCAAAGCGTAGATAGACAGAAAACCTCGACGGGCAACGAGAAAATGTTAATTTATTTTCTTTTATTTTAAACACTTTTTCTACGTACAGTAATTGTTAGCAGAAGGTAGCTAAACAGAACAACGTAGACGTCTCGACAGGAAACGAGACAGTCTTAGTATATTTTCGCTTATTTTAAACGCTTTTTCCTGCGTAGAGTAATTGTTAGCAAAACGTAGATACACAGAACAACGTCGACGGGCAACGAGAGAATGTTCATTTATTTTCTTTTATATTAAACAATTTTCTGCTTACAGTAATTGTTAGCAAAACGTAGATACACCGAACACGTCCACGGGCTATGAGAAAATGTTAATTTATTTTCTTTTATTTTAAACACTTTTTCTGCGTACAGTAATTATTAGCTAAACATAGATACACGGAACAACGTCGACGGGCAACGAGAAAATGTTAATTTGTTTTCTTTTATTTTAAACACTTTTTCTGCGTACAGTAATTGTTAGCAAAAGGTAGATAAACAGAACAACGTCGACGGGAAACGAGAAAGTCTTAGTATATTTTCGCTTATTTTAAACGCTTTTTCCTGCGTAGAGTAATTGTTAGCAAAACGTAGATACACAGAACAACGTCGACGGGCAACGAGAAAATGTTCATTTATTTTCTTCTATATTAAACAATTTTCTGCTTACAGTTGTTAGCAAAACGTAGATACACAGAACACGTCGACGGCTATGAGAAAATGTTAATTTATTTTCTTTTATTTTAAACACTTTTTCTGCGTACAGTAATTATTAGCTAAACATAGATACACAGAACAACGTCGACGGGCAACGAGAAAATATTCATTTATTTTCTTTTATATTAAACAATTTTCTGCTTACAGTAATTGTTAGCAAAACGTAGATACACAGAACACGTCGACGGGATATGAGAAAATGTTAATTTAGTTTTTTTATTTTAAACACTTTTTCTGCACACAGTAATTGTTAGCAAAACGTAGATAGACAGAACAACCTCGACGGGCAACGAGAAAATGTTAATTTATTTTCTTTTAATTTAAACACTTTCTTCTGCGTACAGTAATTGTTAGCAAAACCTAGATACACAGTACAACACCGAAGGGCAATGAGAGAATGTTACTTCATTTTTTTATTTTACACACTTCTTCTGCGTAAAGTATTACTAGCAAAACCTAGATACACACAACAACGTCGACGGGCTACGAGAAAATCGTAGTTCATTTTCATTTATTTTAAATACGTTTTTCAGCGAACAGTAATTGTTAGCAAAACCTAGATACACAACAACCTCGACGGGCAATGTCAAATTCTTAGTTCATTTTCTTTTATTTTAAACATTGCTTCTACGTACAGCCATTGTTAGCAAAACCTGGATACACAGAACAACTTCGACGGGCAACGAGAAAATCTTAGTTTATTTGCTTTTTTTAAACACTTCTTCAGCATAAAGTATTGTTAGCAAGACCTGGATACATACAACAACGTCAACGGGCAACGAGAAAATATTAGTTAATTTTCTTATATTTTAAAAGCTTTTTCTACGCACAATAATTGTTAGCAAAACCTAGATACATACAACGAATTTCCTAATTTGTTTTGAGAATGAAACTTCCATTATGTTCCGGGGCGAAGTACGCAACTCCGAAGTGGGGATTAGAGCACCATAGCATGAATTTAAAAGGCTACCTGACGGCTCATCTGTTTGTTGAAACATGGGGAGCCCCCCTCTCCGCTTTGCTCTGCAACTTGTATGTTGTGTCATGTGACAATGATATAATGTAAAACGTATCACAAAGAAACTTCACCACATCTCCCTCTCTTTTGAGTAGCATGCTGCGCTATTTGAACAAGTCCCAAGGCGTAATCCCAGAAAGCTTATCTTATGCACAATTGCTTTATATTTGCTGTCGCAACAATAGTTTCAAAGCACGCCAAGTGGCAATAAGAGTTAGCCTTGATACCCGAAAATCATTGCGAATGTGCAGTCAGTGCGAAACGTCGTCGAAACAATACGAGGACAGTATTATTTTATTATTCTGAACCTCCGTACTTAGAGCGTCCAGTCAGTAGTCTACGTTATTGCTCTGCGCAACGGCTCAGTTTCTCTATGTCCCATATACAATAAATATATTATGCGTTATAATATAGTTATATTTTACGGTAAATAATGCATTATGAAACATTAATTAAACTATAATAATTAAAAATTCAAATATTTGTATGTAAATATATTGCAATAAATGTATATGCAATATTTACAATCATTATGTAAATATTTTTGTATATATACATGCATATAACACAAATTTCCATTATTGCAGTCATGAAATACGCTATTTATATGTGATGTCAACGTATATATAATTTATAAAACTTTAAAATGGTTCCAGAAAGGCTTATCTGATCAATGCGTCGTAATAAGAATGCAACGCAGCAAAAATTTTATCTGCAATCGCAACGAAATAATTGAAACGACACAACTTCTGTTATTAATATTTATATTTGAAGAAATATTCTGTTATAAAACTAAAGTTCGAATAAATTTAGGCAGCTGCGTCATGTTTTCATGGCGTAGTTGAAGTACGTGGAAGTGTGAAGATTAATTCGTCATGTTATAGTTGGCATGGAGTCATGTCTACAACTATGACGTGTATTTGACAAACTATCCATATATATATATATATATAATTGGAACATGACAAACTTTTAGCTCACATTTTGAGTTCATATTGGCAGCAGCTACAACTTGCATAAAACGTCCCGTCAATTACAGTGTAACGTGTTTTAGCGTTGATAAAACAATGTTTTCAGGTCTTTACACACCTCTTGTTACATTAGTAATATTTGACATCTCATTAGCACTACTACCACTAATGCTGTCTAACATTGAGTTTATAATCAACTCAAAATATGTTTTGGTTTTTCTTTTCAAATAAGCCGCGTGATTATTTGCACATTTAGATCATTTTAAGTCCAAAGCGCAACGTCCGGTCACAAATTGAGGTCAGGAATGTCTTCTGTCAAAACTGCACTTTCTCTTTACTGTTAAAAATTGATTCGGTTGAATTTAATGTGGCGTTTACGTTATAAAGGATCCCCATGTGAAAGTTTTGTCCATCATGAGTGTCTTTGCGGCCATCCATTATTGCTGTTGAACACCATATTGTTGTTGGTGGTATTTTAAGATGGTATGCTTATGTAGTGTAGTGTCAGTAACAGTATGGTGAAGACTACACCATAAATTTTATAAAAAGTTATACGGTGTCGGCTACAGCATGATGTTATTTACTTATATTAAATAACATGTTTGTTGATGGTGTCTTTGACACAATCAGTAATAAACAATATGCAGACTTGCACAGCATAGCTATATTGATGGTTTCTTATACACCGTCTATTTTAGTATGTAGTTTAGGTATACACCGTATACCACTGGATGGTGTGGTCTATACTGTTGGGGACAAAACCTTAACATGGGAATCTTCTATACCGTAAACACCGCATAATACTTCTGCAGCTTTATGAGAGATTGTTTGTTGCTTTTTTCAAATATAACATAAACAATCAATGCCGTTTCTGTAATATCCATAATTGTTTGAAGCGGTTTTTTTCAGTTGACATCGGTTATTTTTTGCCATACAAGGTGCTGTGAGGAAACACCTTGCTCAACATCTGTCTGTATAAAACTGTGTAAGAATTACTTTTAGGTATTATCACATATTCTTTATCACCAATTTTCATGGATAATTACATGCTTCATTAAGGCGTGTTCACACGCTCAAACTTTTGCTCAAATTTTGATCACATTTTGAGCTCAAATTTTGATAAAAATTTGAAAGCATCCTTTTTGCATTTTGCAAGTTTGAATGTGTGAACACAGTTCAAACTTTTCATTAATATTCCTGTAGCCAATCATGGGCGAGATATATTACCTGAAAATGTTTCAGCTCAAATTTTGATCTAGAATTTTGAAATATCGCAATTTTCCTCTAAAAATCACTGTCAAATTTTTATCAAAATTTGATCAAATTTTGAAATCAAATTTTGAGCTCAAAGTTTGAGCAAAAGGTTTGAACGTGTGAACACACCCTAAGATTATTTTATCAAATAGATATGTTGAGCTAAAAAATTTAAGCAGTTATATTGATCTCAACACCCAGGATAAGATATCAATTTTAAAAATTCTTTAAATTAAAATCAATTTTTGACATGGGACGTTATTGGCGAATCGTCCATCAAAAGCTGGAGGCTATCCCAGGTTTTAAGCAGGAGTAGTCCACTGTGTGAAACTCGTTCGAAGCAGAAGTCTTAAGATTAGGGAGAGTAATGAGGCCTTCATGTTATAATGATCCAAAGTTTGGAGCCTATGTACACCACACAGTATAGGCACACTGTCGACAACAGGCATGTATTTTATAAATTTTGCAGGGGTAGCTAGCTAAAGGTATTGCTACTTCTCAACAGTGTCGAGCACACTGTGTCTTCTTCCAGTTTTGTTGACAGTGTACGGTACTATTTCATCGACGTTCACATGGATTGGATACAAATATCGAGAATTTAATAAAACTACACAGCACAGTTCACTGATAAACCACATTAGCTACGGACGGTGTCTGCTGGAGTAAATTCGCGCCAAATTGGTAGCTACGGCTATGTACGACATTGTAAATATAAAATATAGTAGCTAGGGTGTTTCGTACTCCCGCGGCAATTGATTTATAGTACGGGTGTAACCCTGACTGTCTACACGGTAGGGTAGCGACTACAGGGAGACAAAACTTCGAAACAGCGGGGACATTATACAGTGAACACCGCATAAGTCATGTGAAGTGTACATTGTCTGTTGTAGCATCATAACGCACCGCATTTTGTGATGCAACTTATTAAGTCAAAAATTTGACTTTGCGGCGCTGTGAATTTAGCATAGTGGACATACTGTTAATTTGCCGTGATAATTTATCCATTCATATCTTTTAATTAGGCATATATAGACAATTTCTACAAATATTTATCCGCCTTTGTTATTAGTGACAGCAAATGCGAATTAAAATACTTAGAACTGCTGTGACGTAAGTCTCTTTAGAAAAGTAATCAGTCAGTATTGCTGAAACTCTAGCACAGCAAATGTACGCTTTGACAGTGACACTTGCTAAAGCAGTGTGGTACACTATGACTACGTTCCGTTTACGCTTGCAGCTCGCTATATTATTTCGTAATCTACACTCTCTATGAAATTTAAATGCGCTTTCAAGAAATATTTGTGTCTAACATATGATTAAAAATTTTAACATACAGCTGGTAGTTTATGTGTATTTTTCTCATAGCAGTTCGGTTGGGCCACTGTTTTCAAAACATTAAATCCTATTATCCTTTCCCTATTTATACTGCGATTTGTTCATACACGAGGTCATATGTTAAGCGTGCGTTAAATCACCAAACAAAAATAATAGCACATTGATATTACGAGGCTGCAGGTAAGCGCCCATTAGTATTCGCATTTGGAACTGCAACATTTAAAATAGGCAGTATCGTTTCAGTTGAGTATCAATGATCAGCTGTTATCTTAGCAAGGTACTGAAGGCTGTTTATATGTATTGCACACACGACGGCATGCAAATTTGTAGCACTGATGACGTAACAAATGTGATTATTCACATTGTTTGGTTGAGGAATGAGGTCTCTGGATATATACGATTTCTGGGAGATCTGACCTATTTTTTGATCAATTGTTTACGTATTTTTGAAGTAAATGCTGTATCCAGCACATGCATTTGGTAAAATAAATGCTCCCGAAATAAATTTCGCCAGTGCCGTCTTAGATAAGTTTATTAGTACGATTATTCTTCGAGTTACGTATTTTTTGGATCGCAGCTGTATAAAAACTTTGTATTGATAACAACAATAAGAAGAAGATACGTTATTTAGTCACCACAAAAAGTGTTTGATAATTTATGGCCATAGTGCATTCTAGGTATAGAAATATCTGAACTAAAATAATCTTATATTAAATTGCAATTTTCAAGATTGAGATTCAACCTGGAAATTTTATTTGGGAAAATTTAATTGCGCCAGCAATTTTGTGTTTCTTGACGCCGTACGATTAATCACAACATTTTATCATGGTCTTATGCGAATCCACCTGGATTAAATTTTGTCACGACCCTTTTAATAGCTTTTTCGTACTATTATGCAACATTTACGATAAGATGTGTGCGCCAAGACAAAATTACCAAATCTAGTTCGGGTCAAATATAGCTTAGCTAGACTACAATGATACATTATACATTGTACAAATACAGCTTAGCTGAACCGTCAATTGAGAAACTTTATTTAGTGTTGTGCTTAGTGTAATAGCATTTTGTTCTAAAGCATTTTCACACTAATTCTAAGTTATATATTTGTTTTTAATATTTACAATTACGTTTTAAGCAGTATGCCGTCTTTGGGGCATTATTCAGATACTTATAGTAAAACGTAATGTCCGTGGACAAAATAGTTTCTGGTTTAAGTTATAGGGGCTCAGCTTAACGCATCGTGACAAAAGCACAGTCCGACTAGATAGTCGCTGACAAAAACATAGCTTACCTAGGCTATTCAAAATTTTAGTAGTCGACCTGACTGTCTGCGTGACATAGTAGCTAGCCCATTTAAACGTGTAACATAATTAGGACCATGCGCACGCATCTTGTCGTAAATGACGCATTAGTTGGTAGAGTTTAATGTTTCTACATTGCATAGACATAGATTTGTCAACATTCATCCCTGTTACTTAAGTTTATGAAAAGGTTGTCATATCTCTTCGTATAATAATAACGAATTGAAATTGTTAAACTTTTGAGCATGCAACATTTGGGACCGCTATTGCGTTTGTAGGCAAATATAAAGTGTGCAAGAGAACAATATGTGTGTTTGCAAAGCCATTGTATTTCCAACAGAATTTAGAATTTAGTCTGTAAGTCCGCGTCAAGGTAGATTCTAAACAATATGGTGAGAAGTAAAATTGTCACATGCAATTTATTGCATATCACTTGTAAACGACCACTATTAATAGTGATCTAGGCCATACTTAATTGTATAAATCAAGCAGCAAACATTGCCTATTACCTGTTAATTTTTAGTATCATGTGTAAATTAGCAACAGTAGACTTTACGCACACTACTAATTTCTAAACTTCTTGACTTAAAAAGCGCCGCTTCGTCTGAAGGTTTTTGTAAACGTACAGTGCTTCAAAATATACCAATATAGTAGGTTCGAAACTTGACATGGAATAGAGCTGCTCGAGATTAAATTTACATTTCATTTTTATACAGCAAATGTGGCGAAATGCGGTTTTGTTTAAGTGAATCCCTCCTTCACAATATTCTAACAAATTATCAACAAGTGTTATGTTCTTTTTAGTTTTTGCTTTTGTATGATGTGTTATTTTCCAGAAATGACTGCGCTATTTTGGAACAAAATAGGGCGCTAGCTGAGCAATGGTGACTCACTGTGCGAACTATTTCATTCTATGGCTTCGTTATATTTGGCAGATTTGTCCACGTTGGCCTGTCCGATTTATGCATCATTTACCTTAAGATGTGTGTGGCAGGGGATTTTGTCACAGTGCCGCGACTCGGAAACGATGTTTGGCTAGCGGCGATTAGCTATTGTGGCAATTTTTTGGGCCAATCCAGGCACGTTACGTAATATATTACCTAACAACAAATGGCTGTTGTCACAAGGGCCTGGATCGATTTTAAAAACCCAGAAATATAAGACGACAATGGAAAATCATGACAAAATAGAAATTTGTTATACATATGGTTGTATATTTTTAAAACACCCTTACAGTTACAATAATGCAATTTACATGCAACATGGACCGTTTTTCACATAATTACTAGTTTGGTTTTAGAAGGCGCCTAGGCGAACATTTTGAAACTGTTGATAATTACCTCTTTATTTTACCTTTATTTATGCGATTCATTTTAAGTATGTACTACTAATCTTGCCGTTTTTGGGTCAAGAGCTAAATATTTTCCCTGTAAATCAATCTGCTAAAAATGAACGTAATGAATATATTTTTTCAATATTCCGTCCCGGCTACCAAACTCTGACACACAGCCGCTTCCGGCTAGTATAAACATATTTACTAGCAAAGCTTATCCATTTATTTTATTTATGAAGGGCCGGAGTTGGCTGCGTAAAGATGCACCTGTTTGTCGCGGCCGGAATGGGCACTGTAAGAGAAATCGGCCTTAGGTGCACACATTTTAAGGTAAATAATGCAATATGAATAAATTGATTTGTGTGGCTTATACTTATACATCCGTCTCTTAAAGTACAGTGAGTTGATAATAGCTCTGTAGTCATAAGGGAGAACGATGCACGTGCCTATATACGTGCCTATTTCCCCGCGCTTCTCTATACATATCGCGAGTAGCATATTATAAGAAGCTAAATGGTTAGTCCATAAATTGATGTTGTGTTTAGTTTTGTTAAATTAATTAGTCTGAGCTACGTACAAACGAAATTTGGCGTTATCAGACAGTTTTGTTAATGTTTCATTTTTTCTAACCATAGGCGTACCCAGGGCACCGTTTGTGAAGAGCCTCGTAACTATTAATGGTCGTTGTTCGTTATTTAACTTAAGAGATTCTGCTCCACATAGCTGTTGCCCAGGGGTTCTTATGCCCTCTGGGCCTCTCTGTCTACAGCGCTGTTTGTAATATATATACTAATGATTCTAGTAATTTATGCAATTATGGATTTTGATAGCATACAAATCAATGAATCGGATAGCCATAGCTCACCGGATGGTGGTATCTATGATACTGATGCATTATCTGTAAGTTGTTTCTAACAAGTTTATTACAGTGTAACCATTTTTAGAACATTGAATTAGAATTAGAATTAGATAAATTAGCCATTTTCTGTATCAAGAACTTATTTTTTTTTTTGCATTCCGAACCGTATTGGAGCTTTTTGGCTAACTGCTTTGCTACAAATTTTATTCTCAGGCTTTTAGAGCACAAAGCTCTAAGAAATGAAATACTTCGCAACAAAACATTGTATTGATATTTCTAAGTCTTGCCGCACGATACGGATTATTAATTGATACAGCAGCACGTTTTAGTATAGTGCGAACAGAGCAGATATTTTACTATTTGAGATTAACTCAAGAACACCCCATCTTCAGTAGGCGACAAGCTAAGTAGATATGAGAGGGGTAATGTAGACTCAAAAGTGATGCGACCCTACAATATCTTCTTTTGAAGGAAACGATGGGGCAACAAGCCATTTAGGTATGAGAGGGCTAGGGTTCACTCAAAAGTGAGGCGACCCTAGAAGACCCTCTTTTGAACGAAACGATGGCGCAGCAAGCTATTTAGATATGAGAGGGTTAGGGTGCACTCAAAAGTGAGGCAACCCTAGAAGACCCTCTTTTGAACGAAACGATGGGGCAATAAGCCATTTAGGTGTGAGACGGGTAGGGTGCACTCAATGTGAGGCGACCCTAACAAGACCCTCTGTTAGACGAAACGATGTGGCCACATGTCTCATCCCTCGTGTTGCGGCCCTGCACATAGTCTCATGGCTCATGCATGTAAGACTTATGTATTGAACTAAAATGAATTTCCACTGAAAGCGCATACATTAACTATACATAAAATTGGCAAAAAGCTGCACGGTTGTTTTCGTAGCATGTAAACTAAATGAGTACAAAAGTTTCTGCTACTTTTGAAATTGACTTCTGCCTAAGAAAACATACACCTAAATTGCGCTGGGTTAGATATAATATATGCATGGCACGTAAGATTGCATTGCCGTAAAATTATGCATATAATGGTTAAATATTTAAAATAACTCGTGGAAAAAGTGACACTTCAAATGTGATACCCGCCTTTATATATATTTGGATTAATAAATTTAAAGATACAAATATAAGACCGCTCCTACCATACCGTACTATAAAAATATATGCCTTTGGGAAATGAATTATTGCATCACATGTAACTGTATATTCCTGTAATAATGTCCGTAATGAGTACTGACTACATTTTTTATTTCACACAAACCTGTTTTAAGAGCAGTATATTGGGATACTTTAGCTTTGACATTTGTATAATATAGATAGATGACAGGGGTATACCATCCATGCTGACGTTTTAAGTTCTCATGGCGGTTTGATAGGACAACAACATGCGTGATAGGGTTATACAAAAATGACGGTGCGATGGCGGATAATGTCGTCAGGTGTGGGAGGTGCTGTCAAAATGTTGAAATGTCCATTTAGGGCAATTGCACCCAATTTTTACAAATTCTGCCTATTTTTGCAAACAGTTTTCGCGTGTCCGGCATGGGGTGTTCGTTCCCTTCTAGGGCGTAAACTTATTGCCTCAATACAATTTTGCCGTGGTCTGAGTTCACAGATGTGCTGCGAACAGTCACTCAATTATGACTCTCATATCTGAAGTTAAATAATTTTTGGATTGAGTTTTGAATTATATTTAAATTATTTGGCGTCATATTGATTCGTCGATTTAGATATTTTTACGACCTTGTGACGTCGTGTACATGTGTTAAGCATTATGAAATGACTTGCAATTCTAACAAAATATATTGCCTTCAGTTAGAGTAAATATTAAATAATCTAACAGATTATGATTTATAAATAGATTTTATTCTTTTTTATTAATACAGCCTTCTGTTACATAACTTATACTTAAAAGTTTAAAATTGATGGAAAAACCAGCAAAATGCTTTATTATTTATTATTATGCTAACCCTGCAAAATAAAGATATGAAGTGTTGTGTGGGGTCAAGCAAAATAAATCAATGTTCCCAAACATGTTAAAGCTAACAAGATTGTGCAGCATATCAAATAATTAGAGAAAAGATTCTGACAGACCGTTTTAGTTCAACTGTGACACTTGATGCTAAATACTTTTGGTTTATATATTGTTACTTGAAAAAATAAAACCACGATAAAGTAAAATTAATAATATTTTTCGTAATCTAATTGAAATTGTTTTGAATATAAGCTGAATTGCTTCATGTCTGCTAGTTTCACAGCGTTTCGTAGTAAAAAAACTGCATTATGAGTCGTGCCACAAAGATGAGCTACTGCATATTTATGTAAGACTGCTTCATTATGCAGTAATTCTTTCTTGATTTTACTTTGCAAATTTTGAAATATTGAATATTGGACTATGCTGAACTCAACAATTTGCTCGCGATTTTGGGCGGTATATATTAACTTTATTTTGTTGCCATTTACAGGGCTTCAAATCGAAAATGCCACCGCATTGGAAGCGACAGGAAGATATTGTAATTTCTGGCGTTTCGGGCCGTTTCCCGGAGTCAGAAAACATTGCAGAATTTGAAGAACATCTAATGAAAGCGGAGGATATGATAACTGAAGACGACCGTCGATGGCCTGCTGGTAAGCATAAACCCGAAATCGCCGCGTCTGGACTTATCCAAAAAAATTCTATAATGACTCAGCTTGAATATACCTTAGATATCTAGTGCCACAGCGTTGAATCCAATATACGGGCATGAATCAAACTGCAGTTCATGACTAAATCTATCGCGGAGGAAAAATAATATCAATAAAATTGATGACTTTTCGTTATCCCACAATGTATGATGGTTATGAATTGCTAACAGTTAAAGCGTCTGCGTTTATTCTATTTTCTGCATCTTCGTTGTTTAATATTCGCAGTGTCGCGTCTTTAGTTACAAAAGGTAGCAACAAGTTGTAGCAACAACGAAATAGATAACTGTAGATATCAACTTATTTGAATAACTGCTAAAACACCTATCCTTCATAGAACGACCTATCCTTCCTTCGCTTAATTTCTTCGTCATCGCAGCAGTTTACTTTCCTAATCTGACCTGAACCAATGTTTCATTTCAGAAATATGTTGGCAGTTTAATTTTATTTCGGATATACTGAGCCTGGATATTTAAGACTCTTTGACCGTCCTGGTCTCACTCAACTTATTTTCAAACATTTTATATTATGAGAAGGTATAAATTATCCTTCGTATTATTTTTCAAAATATTAGACTTTGATATTCATATTTCAAGGAATACAACATTGATGGACGACGAAGGATACACTACCTGCATAATATCACATACAAATTTGTACGAGTTATGTCATAATATTTCGCGCTACTAAAAATGACACATATAGGTAATTATTATTTCTAGCTCAGGTAACAGAATCCTAAATATATTTCGCAAGTTGGTATGGGACGATGTTATTTTTGGGACCATTTTGTCATAAAAATTGGTGCGTAGAGATAGCAGATTTGGCATTGGCGATATTAAAATAGAGCTACCTTGCGAAACAGCATCAACGCAAGATTTGTTATCTTAGTCGTGGCAAACAAGCCTATAACACCCACATTTGACTGTTAGAGGTATTTAAACCATAGTAAAAAAACTTGTAGTGGCTTGATCAAGCATAGAATTTTGTAGCACGGATTTTCAAAAATATCACTTATAATTGTCTGATTATAGGTTTTGCCGGAGTTCCTAAACGGCACGGAAAATTGAAGGATGTGAAGAAATTCGACGCTTTACCGTTTGGCGTAACTCCTAAGCAAGCGAACGCAATGGACCCACAGCTACGTATCCTGCTCGAGGTTTCTTACGAAGCAATTATGGACGCAGGTAATTCATTTTTGATACTGCTTATTAAAGTATATAATCATCTTACATATTATTACTGTAAGGTACAGGTATTGTAAGGGCGTGAGGGCCCCCAATCAAAAATTTGTGACGGGTCCCTATGATATTTTTGAAGCTAGTCTCCTCAAAGTATGTAGTGTAAAACCCAGACCTGAAATGTGAAATGAGGGATCCCCTGAGGCTTGGCACCCTCCACCTCCCACCACACTGCGCGCCAAAGTCGCGTCGCAATTTTTGAAGAACTTATCAAAAATTGGGAAAATTCTATAATAATTGGCACAAATAGGACAAATTTCAGGAAAATATTATCGAAGTAGGGAAAAGTTAGCGAACACTCAACAAAATTCAGTGATTATTTTCTAGAGACAAATTGAAACATTGTTTTGCTCGAAGTGATTAAAAATTCAAAAGTGTGACGCGTCCCCTGTGTGTAAGCGGCCCTCAAGTGGGCCGTATGCAGTCCCCAAGACCAGCCCTTCTAAGGTAAGTAACATTTTATTTGGAGCAACTGTTATTTAGGTGCATGAATATGAAGGGATGTGAAATACAGTCAACTCAAAAGTTGGGCTGAAGTGTGATTTATGCGCGACTAAACTGAAAATGACCCCGCTTACCATCCTATTTTAAAATTTACCATATTTTTGTAGCGGAACGCTTTTTGCCATCGCAAATCCTAGTACCTACCGTTACGAAATAGCAATAATGTGGTATGAAAAAGGATATTTTTTGGTTCGAAAATATGTTGATAAAATTCATAAATTGTTAGATACATTATTTTGCTCATTTCAAATTCGTGCTTTATCCGCAGGACATCGTTCGAGGCTCGGCGTGCAAAAACTTATTGGTAGTAGTTATCGCAATCACAAATTGTTCAGCAACGTTCAAAATCAATAACTTTTAAATTAATAAAACTTGTTGGTGAACGCAATTTTGCAACAAAATTTGTTCGCGAACGATGCGCAAATACAAATTCATACATTATATTTACACAGGTTCATGATGAATTGATGTTCGCGAACAATAACACAGTGGAGTTGAGCGGTACCGAAAATAGCATTTATACTTGGGCCATAGATGTCGAAGGTTAGGCGATAGGGGAGGTCGCCGGAGGTGTAGATGCCCGGGGAAGTCCTCGGGTGGAGGAGGTAGGACGAAGAAATCCTGTTCCTCCCCCACCACTTCCCCCGACGAAAATTAAACTTATGGTACCTTTATTATAATCACAAATTGTTCCGCAACGATTATAATCAAATACTCTTAAATATATAAAAATTGTTCGCGAACAGTTTTGAAACAAAGTTTGTTCTCTAACAAATTTTTTAGATAGATCTTGTTCCCGAACACAAACAATAAATGCTGTTTAACAATAGACAGCGATTTTCAGAATTGATGTTCACGAACATGCAGCATAATTGAGCGGTATCGAGCATCGCTTATATACTTGGGTCATAGGCGAAAAAGGTCCGCCGACTTAGGGGGAGGGGTAAAGAGATGGGAGGCTTCCAGAGGTATGGAGGTAGATCCCCGAGAACGTGCTTCTTTTTGTCAACCAGCGACATTCCGGAATTGTCCAGCTACGAATTGTGAATAGACGGAAATAGCGGCACCTTGGGCGGCGGGGAAGGGTTGGCTTACTTGTCAGAGAGGCAGTTGAGTGCTTCGCGTCGAGGTTAGCGGGTCTGACTGTAGCATCTCATTACGCTAGAATACATAGCGTAGCTGAACACGCTGTAGTTGGGGCCTGTGGTGTAATGGTAGCGCGGTAGTCTTGCAAGCTAGAGATCCGGGTTCGAATCCCGGCTAGTCCAATGCATGATCACTCGTGGATCTTTTCAAATGGTGAACCCGACGTGATCCCCAGCACGGAGTTTCTTCACGCAGCTAGAGCCCTCACGCATGCAACGCACGCTCGCTCCGCGACTCCGCAGCGGAGTTATGTAGCATCTCACTACGCTAGAATACATAGCGTAGCTGAACACGCTGTGGTTGGGGCCTGTGGTGTAATGGTAGCGCGCCAGTCTTGCAAGCTAGAGATCCGGGTTCGAATCCCGGCTGGTCCAATGTATGATAACTTGTGGATCTTTTCACGACTTCTTTTAATAGGGACTACCACCTACACATGCCATGAGCATCTATAGCTCACAAAACTGAACAACCCATAAAACTGCTAACTTTTATTGCTCATAAGCAAATAAACAAATAGCACGAAAATAAGAACTTTTATACCAACTTTAACATAATGCAATTTGTAACTTAATGCAATAAAACACTTATTTCAGTATTGTCAGTCAAAAAGTATTGCCGTTTACGACAACGCCGTGTTCGTTGTTATTTGATTGCTATTATAGTAATTATATATCAACCACGCCTCGGTGGAGTCAAATGTAGGTATCACCGAGGTTGCAAGCAAGTTTAATCGTCCTCTAAAATTATTAACCAAGATACTACA
>JASANE010007366.1:0-20575 GCA_030248225.1 Trileptium ribeirensis | reverse complement strand
TAGGCGCAAATTCGCGGGGGGTCGGGGGGTCCGGACCCCCCCAATATTTTGAAATTTAAAACAAGATTGACACAGCTCATTCGGATTTTATTTACATGAGAGAATTGTGAAAATTGAAAATGTTGGAAAAATTTTAAAATTCTTCCTAACGATAATGACTGTTCAAAATATATACAGTTAGGCGTTGGTACGCTGTAGTTGCATTTAACATTTGAATTGCCAATGCCACTTAACATTTAATATATGAGCACTTACAAAACTCCTTGCGGTAATCAAATGTCTAATTTTGTACCGCTTATTGCGGCACCTTCACAATTGCCGTCCAGACTCGTTTTGGTAATCGTTAGTGAAAATTTTTGTATTGCTTCGGTTTCAACAATATGTGCTGCCTTTGGATTTCACATTGTTTTATATATTATATGCTTTATGCCCATCTTTATTTTGGAAGTCTGAGAATTGGGGTCGACGGCTCGGGGTCGATATCGATGCATTGCAAGGAGAAGGGAAGCCAAAAATAGGAGTCGAATGTCTCCCTTTGGAGGGGAAAAATTTTCAAAATTTACATTTACACGTTTCAGAGGTATATCGAGCCATCCTAAGCATTTGTGTACCATTCATCCCGATTTGCATGCCTTTTATCCCAATTATAGTGCATATATGTTCATATATAATGAAGTTGCTGCTGCTCTAAAGGCCATGCCTACCGAAGTGCATTCCCAGGTCGAAACTTTGGTTAGGCTCTGTTTAGTGATACCAGCATCTTCTGCCGAAGCCGAGCGCAGCTTCAGCGCGTTGCGTCGCTTGAAATCATGGCTGAGATCAACTATGGGTCAAGACCGGCTGAACCACGTCGCCGTATGTCACTGTCATCAAACTCGTATAGATCAATTAGATATCAACAGTTTAGCCGCCGAATTTGCATCTAGAAGCGAGATACGCAAGAACACATTTAAGATATGACTGTAAGTTACGTTAGGTGGGATAAGAATGTGTAAATTTCTCGCTTTGTAATATGCTATATTATTGTACCTGTACCTGTGGGTGTATTGGGAATGCAAGTATCCCTCGCATTTTGTTTGCATATTTTTGGAAAATCTGCTGAAGTTCACGTTTAAAATTGGATCATAAATTTCTGATTGACTTGGACCCCCCCAATGTTTTGGAAGGATTTGCGCCACTGGCTCCAAGCATTCCCATAGTCCAATCGCGAAACGCAAATTCATTCACGTCATAAAGTACTAAGGAAACTTTCTAACATACCACATGTGCAAACTTTGACAAATACGAGCTGAATTATGCAATTACTTCTGACGAAATCATAATTTGGTCATGTATAATGGTATCCATCTGGTACTGCATAATGCACGAGTAAACTTAAAATGACTCCGGCAACCATCCTTTTTTGTATTTTTGGATAAAATTTGTTACGGAATGCTTTTTGGTCAACTCAGAATCGGCATGAATTCTTTCGCAAACACAGCGCTTACGATTGAATTCTAACCATTCTGTGTTCGCGAAAATTGAAGTAAAATTACCCAAATGTTTGAAAACGAAAATTTGTCGATTTGATTGTGACGTCACTTTTGCATTAAATTTGTTCGGTAACACTGTATAATCCAAATTTTAATGATAATACATTAGGAAACAGAATATCTGCAAACTGAAATCGCTGAAATTCTGTTCGAATACAAGGTCTAATGCGGCGTTCGCGTTATAATGTCCCCAACATTTGGAACCTATGTACACCACACAGTGTCAGGCACACTCTTGACAACAGAGTGTCTGAGATACCCCCATGTTTTTAACAAATTTTTCAAAGGTAGCTAGTTACGCGTATTACAACTTCTCGACAGTGTCAGGCACACCGTGTCTTCTGGCTGTTTTATTGACAGTGTTCGGAATTGTTTGAGCAATGTTCACATGGACTAGATACAAATATCGTAAATTTAGAACAAACTACACAGCATAGTTGACTAATAAACCGCATTAGTTACAGACGGTGTCCGCTATAGTTCATTCGCACCAAATTGGTAGCTAAGGATGTGTACGGCACTGTCATGAAAAAATGTAGCTAAGGACGTGTGGTAAACCCTCGGCAATTTATTTACAGTATGGGTGTAGGGTCGCTACTACAGGGGTACAAAAGTTCCAAACAGCGGGTACATTATAAGGTGAATGCCGCATAATTTCTGGCACTTGAATTTGATTTTACCTATTTTCGGTTAGCAAAAAACCGAATGAAATTAAGCCTGTTTTCTGTAACAAGGGTTTGCGATTCGATATCGGTAATGACAGAATAGGATGGTTGGTGGGGTCACCTTAAGTTTACTCACGCATAATTCGATCAAAACAATATTACAGTTTGTATATAGTATTATGATCAGATATAAATATATTAAAAAAACAAATCTTACCGAATACAGCAGAATATTAACAATGAAAGGATAAGTGCAATGAACGACAACGACGGTACAATAGTATTCAACGTAACGCGCAATGTGTGCTATTTCTTGAGCTTTCTAGAAAAAATATAAATTATAATATTTATAGTACAAATATCAATCTATTAAGGAAACATCAATAATATTAAGCAAGCTAGATTGTAGCTTTCGTTTTGTTTAGCAGAAGAATTGTAGTGTTCATAACTTTCGCAATTACCCACTGATTAAGTGTGTAATTAAAAATATAAAAAACGGCTATAATATTACAAAAGTAAGGCTTTGTGTAATAATTTATTTTTTCGATAAGATCTTTTCAAATTATTGTTCTAAAAGCAGTGACCTTGAGCGAAACTGGGTTTCACTAAACAATGTTTTTTACATATTAAATTCCGATGACTGCAAATTCAATTTTACAAACGCATATAAGATCAGTCGCAGGACCAGCAGATGAGCTTACCTCTATAAACTTAACCTTAACAATCATCTTCGGAAACTTAGAGTCATGACGGTATCTACGATGACACAGGAATATGTCTAAAATTAATCCTTAGTTTGGCAATTATTAAATCAGTTTGGCTGTCTAGCACAAAAAGAGCAATTACAATCTAGATTATCGTACATTCTGCCATTTGTTTATGCTTTCTAGTTTTTATATGCTCGATATTGTCTTAGTCAAATATGTTAATGGTGATCATCAATTTTTTACTCAGAGCAAGAAATAGTAATGACTACAAAATTGGTAGCAAATCAGAAAAAACAGTAGAAAATGTTTGGAAGCTTTTAAATTAACCACAATACTTGTAATTCAGCAGTAAATACTAAAAAATATGCAAAAACTACACATCAAAACGTTAGCGAAACGTTAGCAAAATTTAGTTTATTGTATATTTGTTAAAAGATTGCTGTGATTAACGCGTTTGTAGGAGAATCAAAAGATTAAAGGTGGTAGGATTTAAGGATTTAAGGCAGAATTCACGTATATCCATATTGTAACTAAATAATTATTATTTTACGCTATTCTAATCTAAATTACTTGTCAAAAGTGTGTCTTAAATAAGACAAATATATACAGATAATTTTGTTTTCTAACCATCACAATTTATATACATTAAAATTCACGCAAATCTCTTGGGTCGCTTAAAGGTATGTTGAGAATATATGGTTGCTGACACTTCTAGGACTGCAGTCCAGTAATTTAGATTGAGAGCCGAACTAAGGCGTGTAGAGATTTAATGAAATTTTTAGGGGGTGGAGGGGGTTGTACCTCAACTCAGCCTTGATCAGTAAACTCTTCTAATATTGTTATAGATTAATTGTTTCAAATTTCTGATGTCCCCGCTGAAGCCTGACTAATGTCTGCCTTGAGTGTCACTCGTAAAGAACCAGAACTTAGGCAATAAATAGTTTAGATTTAGGTTTATTGTATAGATAATCATGCATCCAACATTTTATTCCGTCCATATGACAACCTTGGTCTAAAGTTGTTTCATAAAAACTAAAATAAAAAATCTTCTTATGAATATTTTACAATTAATTTTAACAAAACTGTTTTGACTATATATAGCTTAGGGCTAATTCTACAAGCAATTGGGGTCTTTCCCTCTAGCCCCTCCCTCCAGACCGAAGTTGGTCGATTTTGAAGGCACATTGATTATGTTGATACCATATTTCTCGGCTAAATGAGCTGGTTTAGAATATACCCATTTTGGCCTGACTTAAGCTAAAAATATTTTTGAAATTTTTAGGTTCCCAGTTTTCATTACCTTTGGTACCCAAAAATTTCGAAAAAAATTTCTCGATAAATGTTTAATTTTATATACCGTTCGAGCTGATTATTGAATCGAATCAATTTCGAATCCAAAACAGCATCGAATGTTACCACAATCATCGCTCTATCTTCAAAAGTGACCATTCTCCGTCAAGAGGAAGAGGAGGTTAAAGGAAAAGACCCAGCAATTATTGTAAACAAATATAAACAAGTTCGTTTACGAAATATTGAGTTCTAAAACGCTTCTATTGCGACTGAAAATTTTGAAATCCAATTGTGGAAAGTGGCCATTTCATTAAAATCCATGTATTGGCTGTTTTATTTCTGATTGGTGTGAAATGCGTCAAATTATGATAATTTTGAAAACCAATAAACATTAGCTGTTACACACTAAAGTGTGTCATAGAGTGTAGTAATAAAACAAAAAAACAAAAATTCAATTGTTACCTGCAAGACAAAGATAACAGCAGCCCAGTGCTTAAGGTTATACGTTGCAGCCCAACATGTAAGCGTTAGTACATACATGGGCGCAGATAAGGGGGGACAGGGGGACTGGTTCTCCACTTTTTGAAGTGGGGGACAGTCCCCCAAATTTTCAAAATATAATCTTTTAATAAGGCAAGAATTAAAACGATGTTGCATCCCTACACACTCGCATATACATCTTAGAATTTCCAGGAGTCCCATTTATACAGTAAAAACCTTTGATTTGCGAAATTGAGCCAATTTTCGCGAAATTTTCATTATTTCGAAATTCTCGTTGCCTCGCTGTCCCCGGCCACACTTTTCAAATCGTATCTGCGCCCTTCAGTACATAAATCTGTCACATCACTAAAGCATATAACCGCAACAAGCGCCCAAAACAATTATATTGTTATGATGATAAAAGCTACAGTAGTATGAGCTAACCCGCGTTTTTACTTAACTCCAGCTCAAAATGGCTATAAATCAGGCCTTTTTATGACTAGAAAATAGTCCATTTTGAAGATACGGAAATAATTTCTTGTCATAGTTCGACTAAGTTCGAAAAATTTTTATTAGAGCCATATTATCGTGAAAAAAATTTCCGACTTCTTGAATTACAATGTGGTCCCAGAATCTTTCCTTGCTTTGATACAATTTCCTCTACCTCTTAAAACGAAAAATTGTCGATCGATTTTACTGCGATAACTGTATATTTTTATATATCATTCCAGCTGCTATCACGAGCTGTGTGGAATGTTGCCAAAATCAGCTCGATAATCCTGGGTAAGTTGAGTAATTGGGGCTGCCAAATTACACCAAATTATCGCTTGTGACTTGGTTCACGAAACAATCATAAACTTATACGTTTATATGGAGACAAGGCGGATTATCCCCCTGTGGCGTCGCACCCACCCCCACCCCCTCTCCAATCCCCCTGACAGGTAGCTGATAGCGCAGAGCCTGCACGCCATAAATTTTGCAAAGATTGAGGGTAAAGTGGCAAAAATTATAAAATTTTGAGTACCTAAAAGTTTTTAAAATTTATCTCCCGCTGGCCTAGTACGCCGACCACTTTGGGCCTCTTGGGACTTCGGGCTCGAGCATGAATGCTCATAACTCATAAATCTATAGAGATTAAGCCCGTTTGGAAAACTCAGGCATCGTGAATGTATGGTGCCTAGAAGAATTTGTCATAAATTGTCATAAACATAACCGTAATAGCCGTTTTTACTACTCCAGGAACTCGAATGGTACCAAGACTGTTGTTGCATCTTCAAAATCGACCATTTTTGGACATGAGGTCTAGCGGGATGAGATCAGATCCCATAAATTTTACGCAAATTTAAGTCTTTGTGGTATTTTTCGGCTAATAATTTTAAAAGCATGGTTCATTCACTCGTCTTAGTTTATTATTGCACATTTCATAAAATATTTGATATGAATAGTGGAACGCGTAAAATCCGTAGCGTAATCTTGTGCTGTATTTGTTACCTGAACCGTTTGCTGATTTTTCATTTTTTCAATAACAAGCAGCCATTCCGAATCAAAACAACCACGATATTCGGTCCAACCGTATGGACGTTTAGGATCGCCTAATTTGTGTGTCGGATCTGCTGGATTAACAGCCCAATGACCGGAAATATGACACCATTTGGTGACGCTTTCTTATAAAAAACAACAAAATAACATTAGGCAAAAACAGAAACAATATAAACACATACTGTAATATTTTTATCAAGCGGTTGGGTTAGTTTTCTTAAACAAAAATATAAGACAAGTAGGTTAGTTGGCTCTAAATTTCTATATAATCCTAGGTATCACGGCAAAACGATTAAAATAAAACAAAAAGGACCTGATAAGGTATAATACTAAAAACAACGTATGCAAATAACTAAGCACCAAATTGGAAATATGTATGGGAGATGGCATAAATGTGTGTCGAAGTTTGAATACGCAATAAATGAGAATATGAATGAATTAATTGCATAAAATATTATATAAAATACATATTCGCCGTTGGGATGGCGCGGTAGTTAGTTAATTACAACTATTAATTATGTGACGGTACGGGTGGACAGTGGCTTACTCAACCTACTCTCCAGGGGCCAAGTACCCGGACCGCTGATGCTTTACGATTACCCATTCGCTTAACCACCGATTAGACACACCGTTGGGGTCACGCTGACACACCTCCTAGCAAACCCCAGTTTTCAGGGCTGGGGCTAGCTACTATGGATCACGTGTCGTTAGCGGCTCGAATGGACCCCTGCATATTTGTCCAGTTCAGGTTTGGTGGCACAAGTGGGCAGTTCTCTTTTGCCATCTTTTTGGTTTTATTCTCCCATGGTATGTCGAGGTGAATCGGACTGATCCTGCATGTAACTGTTTACTTGTCGGTCCTTCTATCGACAGTCTCAGTTCAGACTGCCGCATGTATATCGCTAAACAAAACCGAGGCCACAGCTTAGAAATTATGCTTTTGCATTTTATATCTTCTTACCTCTATCTATGACTGTGCAACAATGGTGACTCGTATTGATTTGTCCACAGTATCAGATTTCAGCAATTTTATGGTTTAATTAGCATAAGCCGGGATATTTGTTTAAACGTCAGTTGATAGCTAAAGCCTACAGCTAATACGATGTAATTTGCAGCCGGTACGTATTTATCCTGCTTATGTGGCAAACTGTCTTTCGTAATCGACCGCCTGAATAGCCGCATTAGGGAGCGAAGCTTCTCTTCACTATTCGGGTTCATAAGGGCGACCCGCTTCCCTAGCTTGAGCCCCCTGGCTGCCCTCTGTTTACTCCCGTAATGCACCATGTAGAACTACTATGATGGTATACGGAGCGTCGTCAGCTCTCCTCTTACGGTGATTAACATTGGATAAGGTGTTCTGAACATGAAGTCTTGTCTACATACGAATAGCATAATTGAACTACATACTATGCCTAGCTTCACACCTGCTTGGGTCGTGTTCGGTCTACTATTTAAATACTAACCCACTAAGCTCTATTCCGAACAAAATGTTGCGAAAAGCGGAACCGCATGGGACGGCAGCATCGTCCCTCGCGAGGGAACATAGCATTCGGTCGCCTCATTAATGTGCTAGTTGCTGCCTATGCAGCCCGTACGCTCGATGGTACGCGAAATTACCACAGCTACGCTACGCTTACAACTTACGACCACAGAATCTCCTATGTTTCCAGAGCCAGTAGATGTAGTGATTAGTGACTATTTTAAGCTACTCAAAACAATAAAGCCTAGTACGCTACCACGATAAGCCAGGGTCATGTGTCGGCTCCCAGACATCTCAAAAAACAGGTTCTCCGTGATCATTCATTTACTTCAATTCGGCAACGATATTATGCAAAATCGTAATCAAAATATAGCAAAATAAAGCGTAATGCGGCTATGTAAATAAACCCAACACACGTACTCCTATCAAAGAAGGTTGTAACATTGATCGCGGCCCGAAATTCGCAAGAACTGAGGCTCAGCCTAATTTTTACGCTTTCAGTTTTGGTTCAAAAGATGGTCAAGACAGGGTGAGACAATATCTTGTGTCACCTCAGAAAAATTGACTACCATTGGCTATATAGCAAATCGGGGGGGGGGGGAGGGTAAATACTAATCCAGCAAGAGATCGGTCCCGGCAGATGCCGCTTTAGTGTATTTTGGTGCGAAAAAAGTTAAGAGATAAGTGCCCAGCAGATAAGCCTTGGTCAAGATATGCTGCTATATCGACGTCTTGTGTTCAAGGGTGCTGGACCATTGAAGATCATCGTTAACTCTGTTACCATAAACCACTGGCTTGATCCACTGGCTTGATTCCCAAGATGAAACAGAAATCCAACGTAACGCGCCGAGAATGCAAGCTATATTTGAAACTCTGAGGTCATATATTTTGCCAAAGGAACCACAAATGGTAGTTTAAAACCATGAACCTAATAATATAGAATAAACACTGACACTGCGATGTGAACGTCCTTAACTCAAGACAACAATAACACGAAGCTTTTATGCTGCCTCTCGGCTGAATCATGTAACATGATAACCGAAACAAAACAAAACACTAGCGCTCCTTGCTGAGGCGGAACACCAGCCAGATGAATGAGCTTGGGTGGCTGGGTGAGAGCCGAGAACGCAAGATTCGATGCGAATCTTGAATAAGATTTAAGTCTAACAACGAACAGTGTCCTGCGAGAAACTTCACGCACCCGCTCTAATTGGCCGAAAGGTCAGACGTTAAAAGCAAAACATAGCAAAGAAAACGTCTTACGAGGGCGAACGAAAAGAAATTTCTTTATCACCATGCGATTAGCTGCATTGCTTTAAAGTTTAAGGAGTTATCTAGGATTATGTGAAACCCTACACCTGACGTTAAGCCGCAGCAATGATAGGGGCGGGCGTAGGGTTGAAGGTTACCCCCACAGGGACGGATCACTCTCAAGCCAAATCTACCACCCTCTCAACCCAAATCTACCTCACCCCCTCAAGCCAAATCTCCTCATCCCCACCTGCCACCTGCCCTCATCTGTCGTTGTGCGGAAAACTTTAGGAAAAATAGAAAATATACTCGATGAAAATTGGCAAAAATTGGAAAAAAGTAGGCAAAAATTATGGAAATCAGGGGAAATCAAGAAAAATTTATCGCATATTGACAAAAATTGGGGAAAATTTTAGCAAAATTAGAAAAAAATTTTTAGTTCCTGAAAAATTTAAATTACATTTCGGTCTACCCCCCGGAAACCTCCTTACGACAGAGCATCTATCTCTCCTAAGCCGATGGACATTTGACAGCTATGGGCTAACCCTATGCCATGGCTTAAGCCTAATGGCCGAGAGCCGATTCATCTGGTTCTTCACCAGTCGACTCAGCTCGACAATGCGGTTCGAGTAAAATATGAAATTATAAATATAAATAAATTTTTCGAGATTTCTGAGTAGAAAGGGGCTCCAGAAAAATTTGGTACCGAAATTACCGCAGTATCTTCAAAATTGACCAATTTCGGCCTGGAGGACGTGGGACTAAATGAGAAGACCCAGAAGATGATATCGGATACTGCACCCGCAGCATAGTACATAACCAATACCCCATGTAGACATTGAATAATAGAGCAAAACTACCAAATTTGTGTCAAATGCACTGCTGTTGTTTACTAAAACTTGAGAGTGACTGGTTGAATTTGCTTTCAATTTTGACGGTCTGTGTATCTGGCTATGGTGTGCAGTTGCTATAGTATACTGGCTATAAACTGAGCTGGCTATGGTGTGTAGTTGCTGCACACAAATAATGCAAGAGTAAACTTAAGATGCGACCCCACCATCCTCTTTTGACACCATATACCGAATGTTGTTAGCGAACAAAACTCGGATTTTAATAGGCGTATCCCATTTCGACATTTTTCTGTTTCATAACGCCGTTAGCGAATGCAATTCGGCCCCTGTACTTTAACACCAATGTGTTCGCGAACATTTTAAATTATAATGTATGAAACGGACTAATTTCTGTTCTTTAAAGCAAAAATGAAATTTGTGTTCAGTGAACAACTTAGTGGCAGTCGTTTATGTCAAAAGAGGATGGTAAGGGGCGCAGCTTAAGTTTACTCATGCATAAACGTGAACGACGCATTGCTTTCAATTTTGACAGTCTGTGTATCTTTCTATACTATATCACCAATATTTTTCCTTTGTCGAGACAAATCTACGGGATATATAAAAGTGGTATTTTGTTCCAACATTCGCGTATATTTAACTTTAAGCATTTATGGCTTTGGAATATTTGCTTGCATTTCGTTCAAGATTTCACTGTGCGCCTGCCGTTCCTACGACATGTTGTACGATTGGCGTCACCCCGAATTCAAATCTGAATTCGAAAAACATGGAAAACATTTCCTTGGTTAAAATTTTATACTAAATGCTGCTTTTATCGTCAGTAGGTTTGCAGTGAGCGATCCTATTTGATTTAAGGAACAACTATGACAAACTTTGTACAATATGCGTAGAATCTTTGATATAAATTTCTTAAGAATTTCGTGTAAAGCTTCATATATTTATATTTATCGGTTCGTGCCTACGATACCTGCATTTGAATTATATTTTCCTACGTAGAAAATCACAAATTTGTTATATAAGTGACATATATCGTACGGACCATAGATATCGATAGCAGAGGTATGGGCGGGATACACCTTTTGTGTCATACCCCCCCCCCCCCGCGCCCGCCGTACTCCATCCGGGCGCAGAAGGCGCGTGAAATTGATCTGGTAAAAATATGGTAAAAAGTGGCAATATTGGACTAAAAGTGATAAAAACTAGTGGAAATCGGGCAAAATGTTTCGAAAATTGGTAAAATTTGTCGGGGTAGGTTTTTAGTTCCTAAAACGTTCAGAAATCATCCCCGCGAGACCATTTAACCACTAAAAATCGACGGAGCTCATATATCCAGGGTACCAACTCAACGAAACTGTATTATATATTACAAGCACAACTTAAAATAACAATAACTATATTCTTGCATCAACTACTGTAAAATGCGTGCAAGAAGGTGGTAAAACTACTGCTACAATCGATTGGGTATACAGATTTTATGCCACCACTCATTTTGCTAGAATTGGATCGATCAAAATAAATCCATTTCAAATCAGGTATGGTTAATTTAAATCGACATTTCTAGACTTTATTTTAGAACATTTGAAACAGCGCAATGAACTAAAATGTACTTTAGCAGAATTCTACAAAAAGAGAACTATAACTCTATTCAATTTTATTTAAAGTGGCGTCCTTTCTAGTAGAACTGATTCAGTCTAGAATTAATTCAGCGATAGAACTGATTGTAGAATATATTTTACCATCTCGCTGAAAGCATCTTAAAGCAGTTGCCGCACTATACAGTTATTATAGTATTAAATATTGTTCAAAACATATGTGTATATCAATCAGGTTGGCATTATACACGAGCCAGCATATCACAA
Source organism: Trileptium ribeirensis (assembly GCA_030248225.1). Classification (NCBI taxonomy): domain Eukaryota; kingdom Metazoa; phylum Nematoda; class Enoplea; order Enoplida; family Thoracostomopsidae; genus Trileptium; species Trileptium ribeirensis. The sequence continues at coordinate 8,924 of JASANE010007366.1, read as the reverse complement.
GGGCATCACAGGCTCTTCATATGTGAAAGGTTTGGTAAACTAATTTGTCTATCCATGGTTGAACTTTCTGTTGCCGATCACTTAAATTGGGAGGGGGGTGCCATTCCCTCTTGCGACGCCCCTGCGTAATTCATTAAGACGACAATTTTTTGCCCAAGCTAAATAAAAAAGCAAATAAAATACAGTAAAATTTAAAGGCATACAAAATAGGTTCTGTCATATAAAATATGCAAAAACATCTTTAGATGAATTGTCGGTTCTTTTCCATTATCTCCCCCCAGCTCGCATTTGCCCAAAAATGGTCGGATTCTGCAAATTTTGGTATTTTTGTGATCCTTGAGACCTCCCCTGTTCATTTCAACCAAAAAATTTTAATTTTTAAAATTTTCGATTTTTTCGGGTCCCAACGGTACCCTCGTCAAGCAGCATCGAATGGTGGGTAAAATTCCAATTTTTAAGGAAAAATTTTTAGGGGTCCCTAGGGACCCGAAAAAATCGAAAATTTTAAAAATTCAATTTTTTGGTCGAAATGATCAGGGTAGGTCTCGAGGATCACAAAAATACCAAAATTTAGAGAATCCGACCAGTTTTGGGCAAACGCGGGCAGGGGGGATAATGGAAAAGGACCGAATTGTCTACCTGCTAATTTCGTGCCAGTACAATACGAATCTCATAAACTACCCACTGACGAGCCATAAATTTTTTCAGTAATATTATTTGTGGCCATCTTTTCAACGCAGGAAGAGCTATCACGTGCCGAATTTGAAAACACAGTTATATATTTGTAAGAAAAAGCACGTAGATAGATTACGAGGGCCTTCGGTAACTACTTTTGTCTAAAGCGATTTTGCAACGATTTCGGAACATCCGATATAATCTTGTAGAGCAAAGTAGCTACTTTTCTAATTCTCCCCACAAACCTAAGCCATGCTTTACCCTAAAGCTAAACCTAAGCTTAAACCTAATGACAAGACTAAGCCTAAGCCAAACGCTACTAAGGCTAAGCCTAATCCTGGGGCTAAACCTACCTAATCCTAAGGCCACGTCTAAGCATCAACCTTAGGATTACCTCAAAGATAAACCTAAGCCAAAGGCTAAGCCTATTTGATACGCTTGACAAATACCAAAAGTCAATGATGGCAGACTCTGTTGAAGAGTGTAACATCCTTCCTCTGGCGGATCCAGAAAGGGGCTCGAACCTCATCCCATGTTTTATCAACAAATTTTTCTGAAGCCTTTTATATTTTTGTACAAATTTTTGATGCCCCAAGATAGATCTGATTGAGGCAGGAGAGCGCGGGGGCTTGAGCATCACCCCGCCCTCCATCTTGTTCCGCTAGCGCACTCTTCAGCTTTCCTATATTGTCGCCCGCAAAAGCTCGCCGTCGTTTTCGCCCTTACTCGTCCCACGTGGTGGATCGACAACATGATTCATTCCACTCATGTTCTTAGACCACCCCATCCAGACCTCCCAGGTTTTCAAACCTTATACCCCATCCAGGATTTGAACTACTAAGTTAAGACCTCAGGTTTTCTACCCACTTATTGAAACATCCCCAGGTTTGCGAGCCACGTTTTCAGGGCCCCCGCTAGGGTTTCAACCCACTTTTGTTACCCCCATGTTTTCGAACTTTTTTAGTGCCTGCACCATTAGTTTTTCCACCCACTTTTTCAAACCCTCCTCTCCAAGTTTTCGACCCACGGGATTTAGTGGTTCGAAAATCTGAGGGGTCTAAAAGAGTGGTCGAACACTTGGAACGGATAGGGGTGGTTTAAACACATGATTGTTCTATAAGTTCGAAAACCAGGGGGGTCTTTATGTGGTGGTCCAAGAACATAGGTGGTGTGAGGCATGGTTTCGACCTACTTGGTAGGGAGAGAGGTAAAGGCGAAAACGATCGCGACGTACAGTGGGTTATAAAATAGAAAAACTGACGAGTGTCATACTCTTCAGTAGAGTAGACCATCATCGACTCTTACTATACAAATATCTTTGTGTATGTTGACATGTGTGAGGAGTGAAGCTTTTCAATAATCGACACTAACAATTTGTATGGGTAGCCACGAAAATACCTAAAAGTGATCCCAATCAGTGTATTACTCATTAATATCTGGAATAGCTCCTAAATTAGCTGTGGTTAATAATCATATGGGTAATTCTGCCATAAATCATGCGAACGTCAGCGTAATATTTACGACCATCAAACATTGGCGTATCAGTTTGTCAATGCAAAGGGTACTAATACCTACACCGAATCCAGTCCACACCGTTTATTTAGTAAAAATACAAAGCAAAGGCATCAAATCAGCATGCGCCACACAACTAAATCTATCGAGGGACCAAAAGCAAACCAACAACCAGCAAAATTAGTTTTAATTATCGCACAGCAACCATAGATTGATTAAATAATGGTGTTTCATTGATATTTTTACCACAAAAACGTAATAGTTTTCCACAAGGAGAAAACAGCTGTTGTAGTCAGTATATCCAGTAGGCGACGAGAAATCGGTAGAATTACGACCATGCCATCGTCCACTAATATGGCAATGCTTCGTTACATACTCTGAATAGATGAAATTGATTCACTAAGTTTTACCAAGAGTGCATTAGAGAAGAGTATGACACTTCCCTGCACTCATATGTTAGCCCGGGCTTGATGACGCGGGCATTTTCGGCCTTACACTCCCAGTTTCTGGGGGTCGAGATGCCCCGACCACCCCCAGTTGTTTTTTGGGGGGGTAGCTCGGACCTCCAGTCTTTTTTTTTGGGGGGGGGCGGGGGTCGGTCGGATACCCCCATTTCGGGTTAGTCTCCGACCAACCCCCCCCCAAAAAAAAAACTGCGGGGCGGTCCAAGCCACCCTCCCAGAAACTGGGGGTAAGGCCAAAAACGCCCGCGTCATCAAACACGGGCTAACATGTGAATGCAGGAAAGTGTCATACTCTTCCCTAATGCACTCTTGGTTTAACTAATTGATTCGTTGGTTGATTAATTGATTGATTCGCTGATTGACTAATTTATACAACGTTTGTGCAAAGTCAAAGGGTTTTTATGGATGTTAAGTGCTTCTACTAATATGCCACTTATTAATGCGGTCACCGTCAACAAGCGGTCAATAATTTGTAGTTCCCAGTTCGCCACTGTCAAAAGAAATATCACCAATATTTAGTTTCCAATTTTAACTTGTTGTAAATAAATTTTCAAAAAGTAAACCACTTTTGTTGTATTCTGATTAATAGTTTAATCAATGTGTGAATCGTTGAACTAAACAAAAAACCGTGCCGAACTTTTACCTATCCGATAATTCTCACAGCTCGACCTAAAGCCTAAGTCAAAATCATAGCCGGGGAATCCAGGAAAGACTCGGTTTATTTAATTTACAGATGCATATGAAATCAAGTTAACTTGGAACTCATTTGTACATTATTTCAGGCACAAAGATGTTCAGGTTATTTTCTTACAACGACGCTTTGCTCTCACGTCGGCTCCCTTATGCCTGGTGTGAGAAGCGTGGGCATAGAACTTCTGTGAGATATTGTTTGCTTGTTCTCAACTCGATCGCACAATACGTAGGTGGAGTCGATTTCTGCGGCAAATACTATTAGTATCGAAGTACTATCTTTGCTGATACATGACCTAGCGAAACCTTGGGTGTCTCACATGAATTAAACTCAAATAGAGCGTTTATAATGCGTGCAAAACCTATCAAAGTAAATATTGAAACTAACAAAAATTGTTACACTTTTGCACTTAAGGTCTAGTTCTTAGACCGGGGATTCATTTTGTTCAATTCGTTTATTCCACACTTAGGCTTCAAATATTTGGTGACTTGTATGGAAAACATCGTGTGATGGACCACTTTGCAATAATCGCCGTCCCAATACTTGATCCGGAAACATTGCTACTGGCAATGCGCTGTTTATTTAATTAGCTAAGTATCTGCAACCAGAAGAGCAGTTTACTTTATCAAATTATGTACAATAAGTTTAGTTCAGGTACCCTTAAACACTAGCTATATTTTTCAATACTTCTGGGCAGAGTTGCGCTATGAACGAAATGTATTATTTTAGTGTTTACAACAGTTTTTAAGCTGTGTGTACTATTGCAGTCACGTAGGCTTGTTGACTTTTTGATGGTGAAAATCGCGTTTCAACATCCAACTTCTTTGAGGTGTAGATTAGGTTTTTAGTGGCGATTAGCACTTTTTACATAGTTTTTTGCTAAGTGTAAAAGTATACATAACTTACATGCGTACACAAATATCCTATTGTAAACAGACATATTTAGACATATTAAAACCCAACAGTTTCCACGAAGCCAAATCAGCCACTAAACTAAAACATAAATGGCAAGACATACTTGTCGGATCAAGTCCTTTCATCGGCGGACACGGCAACGTATAATTAGCACCTGCAGGAACTGCAGGCCAGCACAACACCGTATCCCACGTGGCATTACACCAAAGACCGCGATCTGAAAACGGTAATTTAGGACCGTTACTATAATTATTATTCGCTGACGTCGAGCTATTTCGATTGCCAATGGTAGCAGTTGTAGCAGTGTCGCTGAAGCTATGAATTATTTGTTTGTACAACGAAGTCCACTGACATTTTTTCATAAAATATGAATCAAATGGGTAAGAAATAGTTGTTGATAATGACGCATTAAGGTCTTGCGACATATTGAGTCTATACGTTATTACTATTATGCAATGCGTTATTCAATATCACTTTCTCGAGCCACTATTTCAGGAACATAGTTATCTCATTAAAAGTGCTGAAACCAAGTTGAAATAGATTTGATCTAAAATCAAAAATCTACGCCAACCGTTTGTCGAACCCAGGTTCTAAAAGAGCGATACAGCACCATACCAATGCCGTACAACAATGATTGTTGTAGTGAACGACAAGTCTATAATCATACGAGTAAAGCGGTTGATCCTGTGAAGATCTTTTGTCATGCAAAAGTCTACTGTCCTAGATGCATCTAAAACCATAGGTGTCCAAGTTCCGCTGGTGCAGGAGGTAGGAAGACGTTTCTGAGAGAGGAGAGTTCCTCGGCGTTGCCTGCGTAATGTTTTTTTTTATTTTTGCAACACTAACAAAGATCCCATCATCCTAGATCACTCCATCATAAGCCTTAATTTGTACCATTTAAGCCATTAGCATTATTTTCTCTTTAGGCTTGAGAAATCTCATGCTCGAGCAATCAAGCGAAATGTTTTTTTTATTTTTGGAACACTAACAGAGATACCATCATCCTAGATCAACCCCACCATAAGACTTAATTTGTACCATTTGAGCCATTAACATTATTTTCTCTTTAGGCTTGAGAAATCTCATGCTCGAGCAATCAAGTGTAATGTTTTTTGGAACACTAACAGAGATCCCATCATCCTATATCATTCCATCATAAGCCTTAATTTGTACCATTTGAGCTATTAGCATTATTTTCTCTTTAGGCTTGAGAAATATCATGCTCTTGCAATCAAGCGTAATGTTTTTTGGAACACTAACAGAGATCCCATCATCCTATATCATCCCATCATAAGCCTAAATTTGTACCATTTAAGCCATTCGCTTTATTTTCTCTTTAGGCTTGAGAAATATCATGCTCCAGAAATCAAGCGAAATGTTTTTTTTATTTTTGGAACACTAACTGAGATCCCATCATCCTAGATCACCCCATCATAAGCCTTAATTTTTTAGGAACAGTTTATATTTTTGGAACTTTCGATGCAGTCTCTCTCGGTTTCCACCAGAAGTGCGATCTTTCAGTGCATATTTATCGCATAAACAAGCTATCGATACACGCTTTATCTCCCTGGCATGACCGAGCTTACAGCGATATCATAGTAGTGGAAATTTTCATAATGGAATTCTTCAAAGAGGTTAGTCGCTAACTGATGAGTGATGGCGAACCCATATACTATCCTTAAAGTTCTTATCCAGAGACAAAAGGCTATGAAAGACATTATCGCTAATGTCACTATTAATAAATCTATATTAAATATACAACGGCAGTGCTATGACTTGGTGTAATCTATATATGCATATATATCCGTGCAAGTTACATCTGCGCATAAAGTATCGATAGGGATGTTATATTAATAGAGCGCTATAAATTCTTTTGCACGGCGCAGAATTTTTCGTAGCTTCATACTACCAGAAGAAAAGGCAATAACTTAGAATTTTGTGCAATTTGAGCTATAATTTCGACTTTAGTAGGTGTAGGCAGGAGCGTGCGCACGATTTATACATGACGGGCGGTATTCGCCATTTACCTTTCAGGAGGTCCAAATTCAGGATTATCATCACAATTTGATAGATTTCGAGGTTTGATATGCGTCAGATTGTTAAAATTCGAACCGGTTGGGTCATGGCTCGTTGTCTTCAATAGGGTATGCTCATAGGTGTAGTGTGCGTCAAATGATTTTTTGAACTTAGTTTCAGTGATGCTGCCGTAATTTCACTGTACGAGGGGACGTGTGATCTTTAATGCTGAGGGGTAATAGCATGTTTTTCACTGTAAGTGCGCAAGTGCTTTTTTCACAGCCTAAGAGGTGTTTCAAAGCGCTCAATTCGCTGTAGGTAAGACGGTTTTGTGTTTTTTTATTAATTTAGAGTTGATAGCGAAAATGTTTGGAAGTTATCATACGAATAATTTTTCAAAGATATTATGAGGGCAGTGATACCCGCCCCTCCTACAAATTTTTGTACTGGTGCGGCGCCCCTGCTTGTTATCAACAAAACAATCCTAAACGACCAGGTATTTTTAGAATATCAATTTATTTCAAAACATTCAAATTTCATTTCTTCAGTAGCAAGTCACATGCTGTTATATCTGCCCCAACCTAAACAGATCCAAATTTTGTCATGTTATTAGCATGGTATATTTTTGGGGCAAAATATTATGAACATAGCGATAGTAGGAAATTAACTTTGTAGCCTCTGGCTGGAATGGTTCTAGTTGTTCATATCAGTTTCAAATTATATATTTCTGCAGACAAAATATGGTTATATATTATAATAGATTTGGAGCAATATACCTTAAGGTTCATAACGTATTTTGTTCAATGATACTTAATTACTATTCACGTCAAACGTGTCTTATGTGCTATGACGCTCTGAAATTTGAATGTTTTGAAATAAATTGATATTCTAAAAATACCTGGTCGTTTAGGATTGTTTTGTTGATAATAGGCAGCGCGGCGCCCCGTATTACGAGACTTCTTGGAGGGGCGGGTTGTCACCTACCCTCATAATATCTTTGAAAAATTATTCGTATGATAACTTCCAAATTTTTCGCTCGCTATCAACTCTAAATTAATAAAAAACACAAAACCACTCTACCTACAGCGATAACGCTTTGAAACGCCCCTCTTATCTGAAAAAGCACTTGCGCACTTACAGTGAAAACATGCTCCTCCCTCGGTAGAAAAGATCACACGTCTCGCAGTGAAGGGTCGCCATCAAAATCCATTTGGCGCACATTCACATTATGACCATACCTATTGGACAACCAATAACCGTTCGTTGCGAGATTCGTCTGACGCAGAATTTCTCAAAATCTATTAATTGTAAAAATTCCAACCTACTGAACAATCTATCATGTGTAAATAGGTACACCTACCTCCTAAAGTCGAAATTATAGCTCAAATTGCACTAAGTTTATTTGTTTCTTATCGTAGTATGAAGCTACGAAGAGTCTCGCCCATCGATGGCGCTCTATTTGATATAACATCCCTATCGATACTTATGCGCAGATGTGCACATCTATGCATATATAGGTACACCAAGCTACATATTTATATTTAATATAGATTTATTAATAGTGACATTAGCAATAATTTTTTTTCGTGGTTTTTTGTCTCTCAATAAACTTTAATAGGGTTCGCCATCTATCCGTAGTCTTACTTTTTGAATTCATTATGAAAATTTTGATATGATATAGTCCTAAGCTCGGTCTAGGGAGATAAAGCCTGTATAGTTTGTTTATCGATAAATATGCACTGAAATCAGCTTACTGGAAAGCCAAGAGACCAGTGGAAGTTCCCAAACTACAGCTATGATGGGGTGATGCTGGATGATGGTAGTTATTCCAAAATTTCGCTTAGTTTTCTGGAGCATGATATTTCTCAAGCCTAAAGAGGAAATATGAGAACAAATGTTAAATGGTCAATTTAAGCTTATAATAGATAAATGTTGGTGTTCCAAAAAAACATTACGCTGATTGAGAGCATGATATTTCTCAAGCTCTAAAGAAAAATGCAATGAATGGTTTAAATTAAGGCTTATAATGGAAATGTGGAGTGATGGGACCCAAAAAACATTACACGTGTCGAGCATGAGATTTCTCAAGCCTAAATATTAATGGCTCAAATGGTACAATTAGGTCTTATGAGTAGTTAAATATAAATAATAGTATCTTGCTGTTAGTGTTCCCAAAAAATAAAAAAAACATTTGCCTGCTCGAGCATGAGTTCTGCAACCTAAAAGAAAATAATGCATAAATGGTACAAGAGTGATTCTTTGTTCAAAATAAAAAACATTACGCACAACCAAGGAAGTTCTCCTCTCAGAAACGTCTTCCTACCTCCTGCACCAGCGGAACTTGGACACCTATGGTTTTAGATGCATCTAGGACAGTAGACTTTTGCATGACAAAAGATCTTCACAGGATCAACCGCTTTACTCGTATGATTATAGACTTGTCGTTCACTACAACAATCATTGTTGTACGGCATTGGTATGGTGCTGTATCGCTCTTTTAGAACCTGGGTTCGACAAACGGTTGGCGTAGATTTTTGATTTTAGATCAAATCTATTTCAACTTGGTTTCAGCACTTTTAATGAGATAACTATGTTCCTGAAATAGTGCCTCGAGAAAGTGATATTGAATAACGCAGTGCATAATAGTAGCA
>JASANE010007365.1:0-13872 GCA_030248225.1 Trileptium ribeirensis | reverse complement strand
GTAAAGATATAACGTTTAATCATCCTATTTTGTTATTTTTTATAAATATGGACAGTTGACCGATCCCAAGTAATTTACTGTTAAGGAACGTAAATGTGCTGCTGGACATAACGCTTCGTTCACCGAAATGTTGGCCGAAACCGTGTAAAGATCCGTTTCAGCGACATTATGCAGTTACATTAAATTATTCAGCAAAGCGAAAGGCGAATCCTAAATCAAAGCTGATAAAATTTACTATCCTGTAATTTTCTGTTGGGGGAATCGCTAATTCAGGAATAGCGATGACCTGAATGACATTTGGTAATTGTTACATGTGAATAGGGATTCAACGGATATTACAAAATGCAGGATGATTTATCTTAACTTTCAGACGCATATTAATATGATATTTGCACCGAGTTGCACTGTATTGTATGTGCAGTTGAATATATAACTAGTTTTTTAGCGCCAATGAATCGCAGCTTAACGAATTCATTCCAACTAAAAAACCTGGATAAGGACAATATTGTTGGGCGTCGGTTGTGTGACATGTGAGACGGGAGGCATGAAATACTGCTGTATACGGCCAGATGGAAAGGAAATACAACGTGAACAAAAATTGAACCTAAATGGACACGTCGGAATCGGGGCGCAATGTGACGCTTCGAGTTACTAGGAGAATATTAATGTATTTTTCGAAATGCAGCTCTTTCATACGATTTTACTCCTATCAGTGTCACAATCTGTAATAAACGTGGTTTTATTATAGTGAATCGCTAAAAATATTTGTGCTAAATAAACAGTTAAATGATTCTCAACAAGTCCTAACACTTTTGAAACATTTCGTAAGGTTTTCAATGCCACAGGGACGTCATTGGTAGTGCTGCATTTGGAAAGTGAATTAGGCCACAAACCATGTAAATTTATCGTTTATGTGAATCATGTATTTTTTAATATACCTATAACAGCCCGATAGAATAAACCTGTTTTTCTGTAGGTCCCTAAGGTGTATAATATGCAAAATTCACTCCTATTAACGCACCCTCCTCGCCCCGATGCACACTCCTTCGCCACACGTTCCGGGTTCTATTTGTCCCCCCCCCCTTAAGCCGACAGACCTAGGACGCCTTGGTTCTGGTATATTATTTTTATTTCTAAAGTCAATAACTATTTAAGTTCCTGCTTAATACCTTGACTATATGGTTTCCCAGAAGTAAAGAAAACCCTATGGCGCTTTATAACATCTGAGCCACAAATAATACGAGCACTGAATTTGTATTGAAACTAATACTAACATAAACCTAGGCAATTAACTAAGTACCTTGGAATTACAGCAAAAGCTGGGGTCCTTCAACCTTAACTATTTCTTCCAAGCGAAATTGCACAGACTTTCAAACTTTTCGAAACAGGTCAGTGTGAATCAGACCAACATCATCTCCAATGAAGTTGTTCAGTTGTTACACAGTGCTAGGATTTCTTCTGTAAATTTATTCTTTAGAACACCCCGAGAAAGAAGGTCGGAGTCGTCAAATACGGGGGACAAACGGAAGCTCAATGAGTCCACGTCGACCGAACAAGTGTTCCTGAAAATTTACAATCATTATTCTCGCGCTGACATGGCATATGACCGGGCGCGCTGTCCTGTTGGAACAAAAATTTGTCACGCTCGTCTAGCCTTTCAAATTGGGTACGAAAGTCATCTTTGAGCATTCGCAAATACTCGCTGTCTGTAACATATTCGTCGAAAAAGAAAGACCCAATCAAACCTCCAGAAGGTATGCCCACCTAAACAGTCAGTCCTGGCACATGGCGGTAGTGTTCAGTTGTTTCATGAGGATTTTCCTGGCCCCAGCAAATGCAATCTTTTAGATTTACATGATAAATTAAGCTTGAATGAGCGTTTGTATAACTCGATAACTGGACCATCCAATTCAAAACCACCGTCAATTTTCGCCAACCAATCTTCAGCAAAGGCCACCCGGCGGTCAAAATTATCTTCGCCTAGTTGATTTATTATTTGCGAACAGAATGGCTCATGTATTAGCCCCTTAACAGTTGGATGAGTAATCATCCTTGAAGGTTCCACCAACAACTTTGATTTGCGCGGCGATTTGACAAGTTTAAGCGAGACAATAACAATATTGTCATCCAAGTGGAAGTGCGTGGGCTACCAGATTTATGCATGAGTAAACATAAGGTTTTATCATCCCCTTCAGTCATTAGCGATTGGCGATCGATTGTTCGGCGTAGCAGCCATCTGTCAACATTGAGCACATAAAGTTGGTGTTTTGGGCAACGCATCCATAACGCTAAGTAACAAAAAATGCACTATTATGCCGTGTTAACCTTTATAATGTCGTCTATGTTCGGAACCCATTTACACCACACAGAGTCAGGTGCACTGTCGACAATAGGGTATCTTAGACACCCCATGTTTTTTATAATTTTTTTCAAAGGTAGCTAGCTAGGGCTATTGCGGCTTATTAGTCAACTGTGCTGAATAGTTTTTTCTAAATTCTCTATATTTGCATCTAACCCATATGAACGTTGATCAAATAATGCCGTACACTGTCGATAAAACTGCCAGAAGACACGGTGTGCTTGACATTGTCGGTAAGTGGCAATAGCCCTAGCTAGCTACCTTTGAAAAAAATTATAAAAAACATGGGGTGTCTAAGATACCCTATTGTCGACAGTGCACCTGACTCTGTGTGGTGTAAATGGGTTCGTGAGACCTGAGCAACTATCAAGGTTAACACCGGCATAAAAATGCATTTTTGTTACTCAGCGTTATGGATTCATCGTCCCAGAAAACGCCATTTTATGTGCTCGATGTTGACGGATGCATCCTGGTGTCACCGAACATACGCCAAATCGCTCCGTATTGCGGAAGGAGATGATAAATCCTTATGCTTACTACATGCACAGATCTCAATTAGACACGCGCTTCACTTGGATGACAATTATATTTTATTGTCTCGGCTTAAACTTGTCAAATCGCCGCGCAAATCAAAGTTGTTGGGTGGAACCTTTAAGAATTTTTTCTCATCCGACTGTTAAGGGGCTGATACATTGATTATTGTCGCAAATAAGTAAATCAGCTAAGGCGAAGATAGTTTTGGCGCCAGATGGCCTTTGCTGAAGATTGGTTGGCAAAATTGACGGTGGATTTGAATTGGATGGTCCAGTTATCGAGTTATACAAACGCTCATTCAAGCTTAATTTATCATGTAAATCTAAAAGATTGCATTTGCTGGGGCCAGGAAAATCCTCATGAAACAACTGAACACTACCGCCATGTGCCAGGACTGACTGTTTAGGTGGGCATACCTTCTGGAGGTTTGATTGGGTCTTTCTTTTTCGACGAATATGTTACAGACAGCGAGTATTTGCGAATGCTCAAAGATGACTTTCGTACCCAATTTGAAAGGCTAGACGAGCGTGACAAATTTTTGTTCCAACAGGACAGCGCGCCCGGTCATATGCCATGTCAGCGCGAGAATAATGATTGTAAATTTTCAGGAACACTGGTTCGGTCGACGTGGACTGATTGAGTGACCGCCCGTTCCCCGTATTTGACGACTCCGACCTTCTTTCTCGGGGTGTTCTAAAGAATAAATTTACAGAAGAAATCCTAGCACTGTGTAACAACTGAACAACTTCATTGGAGATGATGTTGGTCTGATTCACACTGACCTGTTTCGAAAAGTTTGAAAGTCTGTGCAATTTCGCTTGGAAGAAATAGTTAAGGTTGAAGGACCCCAGCTTTTGCTGTAATTCCAAGGTACTTAGTTAATTGCCTAGGTTTATGTTAGTATTAGTTTCAATACAAATTCAGTGCTCGTATTATTTGTGGCTCAGATGTTATAAAGCGCCATAGGGTTTTCTTTACTTCTGGGAAACCATATAGTCAAGGTATTAAGCAGGAACTTAAATAGTTATTGACTTTAGAAATAAAAATAATATACCAGAACCAAGGCGTCCTAGGTCTGTCGGCTTAAGGGGGGGGGGACAAATAGAACCCGGAACGTGTGGCGAAGGAGTGTGCATCGGGGCGAGGAGGGTGCGTTAATAGGAGTGAATTTTGCATATTATACACCTTAGGGACCTACAGAAAAACAGGTTTATTCTATCGGGCTGTTATAGGTATATTAAAAAATACATGATTCACATAAACGATAAATTTACATGATAATTGCTAAATTTCTCCGGTTGGATGTGGGGCCTGAGAGGGAAATAAACATGATTAAAGGGGTCCGATCCTCAGGAATTCTTGTGACCGGTACCCTTGCCTGAGCGAAAGTTTCTTAGCTTGACAAAGCTTGCAAACCATTTTAAAGGCAGATGGCTGTAACAAAACAAATAACAGCGAATAGTATTTTGCTCATATATATTACATTCAAAGCGCACACAGGCGACCATTTGCGTAAAGCTTCACAAATATCGGGCTAAGCTCCTCAAGACACTAGAATCGGCCTAAGCTAGTCAAGACCCTCGAATCATCCTAAGCTATAGCAGACCCTGGAATCTGCCTAAGCTATTCAAAACCCTCGAATCGGCATAAGTTATTCAAGAACCTCGAATCGTAATAAGCAATTCAGGACCCTTTAATCGGTCTAATCTATTCAGGCCCCAACACTAAGCTATTTAAGACCCCCGAATCAGCCTCCGCGATTCAATACCCTGGAATCGGGTCAAACTATTCAAGGCCCTCGAATCGGCCTACGCTATTCAATACGATCGAACAGGTCTAAGCTATTTAAGACCCTCAGATCGGCCTAAGCCATTCAAGACCCTCGAATCAGCCTAAGCTATTGAAGACCCTCGAATATGCCTAACCTATTCTAGAGCACCGAAAAGGCCTAACTTATTCCAGATCATCGAACAGAAATCTGATCTCAAGGCTCGCAAATTTCGTACTAAAAATCTGCTGGAACACAATCTACATGATTTGTTGTCAGTGCCCGCCGGAAACCAATTTAGTGTTTACGTCCGCTAATTTTGCGATATGCGGGCTATATTCTCACGCGACAACTAGTGAGAAGCTCTTCAACCAACCCTTGCCGAAGGGTATGGGAAGCGCAAACTCCGGCCTTTCAATATAATTTTTCGCTGCAAATTTTAACTTAATCTCTAGCCATTGCGCACAGTACCCTGCTTTCTCTTCTTTTAAACTATACTGCAATTTTTGTCGCATGGTTGAAAAGACGAAAAGGTACACATTTTGGTCGAAGTAAGGGTCTGGTTCTTCATTTGTTGTTCAAATTGAACACAACCCACTGATTTGTGGCTCGTCGATAAACCGAAATGAGGAAAATGAGTGAAACGTTTGCCGCACATATAGACGTCCATTCAAGGTACCCAAGCGAATTGGTCAAATCTCCATCTGAACAACAACCCAAGATATATTAAAGTCTTAATCCATTAATTCCCACTTCTACCAAACCGAAGCCAGCGAACATTGCGATGAGTTCTGTATTACAGAGACGCGCTATTTTGTTTAATTACACGTGCGATGTTATTCGTTCGCTTTACGAAGCTCCGTAAGGAACCGCGATACAGCTCCTAGAAAGCTTTAGTGGTATAAATACGCGGCTTGCACCCGTACAGCCATACCGCCAATACAGGGTTCAATGCGATATGCCGGTCAATTTTATGAAATATTGCCTAATAGTGATATTAATTTAGGCAACAAAGACTTAAACAAAAATATAAACAATGTTCGAGATAAAATATTCTAAATTGGCCAGAAAACCCTGACTGCTCATAAAACGAACAATTTTGCATCGCCTTGCCGGACCGATTATCAACAATAAAATAAAATGCTTGACTAGACGATAAACCACAACTGACAATCCTGTCCGTTTTCAGACGCTCCATGTCGTCTGGATTATTTATTTCGAAGCCTGGCACCCAAGGCTTTAATTTGAAACAGCACCCACAAACTAGGAACCCGTCTTTTACATCAGCGATTTAAAACCCCGATCAAAAATGAAATAATTTATTTTTTACTAAAGTTATATATAGGTTTTAAAAGATTTGCTCCCAGACAATTTTATTCTCATAAAGATAGGAGATACGCTTTACAGGCTAAAATTCCTATTACATCGAAAACAAACAAAATGATACAATTAATATTTTTAAAAAAATGAATTTTACTGTAAATTTCGGGAAAAAATTATAGAACTGAAATTTTAATAGGACATTATATATAAGAAATATAAATACAACTAAAAGCTAAAACTACAGCGGGAGTAAACTTGTTGAAATGATTAATGAAGATATAATTGTTTTTATTTATATATATATTTATATATATAATTTATATATATATATATATATATATATATATATATATATATATATATATAGGAGATGTCCGGATCACAGAAAAAAACCCGAAACAAAACTACGTATTATAAGCTTAAAAGCTCTGAGGAGGAGTTTTTTTTACATCACAAACTGCACTACCTGTTTCCCTCCCTGTTTATGCTTATTTTACTCAAAAAATGTCAATCATTAAACAACAAATTGTGGATATTATTAGTTTAGCTGTTGTTGTAGAGACAGGCAGTGGAACAGAAGATACAAGTTTTTCAAACACTTGTTTTGTATTGGATTCCATACATCGCGTATCGTGTTGACGCAGGGATTGCTATTTATAGCAAATAGCGAGGTAATGTGGAAAATACAACATGGATTTCAACAAAACCCAGCTCGTTGGATCGGGATGAAAATGTGGTTGCTATTTATTGCGAATTTAGGACTTTATGGAAGCCCAAGTCAAGCTAAGGTGTCTAGCAAATCTCCTATAGAATAGAGTAAAATAATTGGCTTAACACGTTTATGCGCTTGAAAGATCGGGAGTTTGCAATTCCCAAAATCCCGATTTCCATATTCCCGATTTCTAAATACTCGATTATCAAATTCCCAAGTTCCCGAATTCCACATTTTTAATTCTCAAATTCACAATTACCGATTCCCAAATTTCACAATCGTAGATTTCCGATTTTGGAGCTCGGGGTATTCCATTCTCCTATTAATTAACATTTCAACATTGCTATGTTGAACAAGCTTTTACCTGCAATTATGCAGGAACTGCGGTATGTGTGCAGCGATATGGCAAAAATGAAAGATGAAATCAATTCAATTTCTCGTTTTGAAATCACTGTTATGTTTATTTGATTTTAATCGACTCGATTTTTATAAAATAAAACTGGTTCAATGTCAAATTTGTAGATTTAATTTCACTCGATTGATTCCACTTACGTGAAAAGAATTTTTGGTCGAATATATCGACTATCATTATTATCATCATTATCGAAGTTACTATAATGCACTATCAAGAAAGTAAAATTAACAGCAACAGTTCACACCAACCAGATCAGAAACAATGGTACATATCTGTTTAACTGAAAATAGATTATAAAATTCTCGCCTAATGTGAATGTAAACCCATACGTGCTCATATGGAGGTATGGAAGTTACCATCATGAGGTACGGACACGGATCCCACCCCCCTCCCAAGAAAGGACCCGGGACCTCCTGACAGGTCACCCGACCCCGTTCCCCTGGAACAGCCTTAGACGCCGAGCGCATGGATGCTTTTGGCAGCGCCCAAATTGCCGCTCATCCCCCATACTCGCCGACGCCCGGACCCTCCTGGTAAGTAGAAGGCTCCACAATCCCCCGAGTACTCGGCTACCTCCCGCGGACGCGAACACCAACAGAAGGAGGTATTAAGGGTGACCTTTTCCCAGAAATAAGCCTGGAGGACTGATAGTTAAGTTGTCCCCCCGCCAGAAATGTAGCAAGTTGGTCTATACGTGTGTATTGAAATATGTCTGGCAACCCCTCCTCCCTCCCAAAATAAAAAAATTGGCAAGATGATCAAAGCCCCTGAAACCTCGGACGTTGAGCATGTATGATTAAAACGATTGGTTGTAAATAAATTCGTTTTAAAACGAGATGAATTGAAAACAGGCAATTTGAAAACAATTTTAATTATTTCACTCCACCTTTTAGGAACTAACTTAAAAAAAATTTTACTACAGAAGTGAAATTTCAACCATTTTCAGTTTTACCATATCTGGACAAATCTCATCATAGTTCAGACCTTACACTTTATCAATGTTATCAACTCCCTATTGACCCATTTGCTCGGTGTCATATGTAAGGCACGTTCGTCGTACTTGACTGACTGGTTCCCATACAATATTTAAAGCGTATCAATACACATATCATCTCAGTTTATTTTATGCTGCCGAACATTTTAACGCTTTCCTTCGTAAACACGTTTTTGTACAATTTTGAAAAAACTTTTGCCACAGCGGTAGATTGAACCTGGATCGCTTGGCTGCGAGTGTCGTACCTACCAGCCAAAACGCTATTTACGAGCTGTTACTCGTCTCCTTATGATCAGGAATCTAGCACAGCGAGTGAATAACAACACACATGTAAACGCACGCCGCACGACAATCGTTGTTAGCATATCGCTTGGCAATGTACACAATGGCAAATGTGGTACTTTATGAAATAAAGGGTTAAAAGAATAACAGTCTAAATTTTGCTAAAGTGCCAGCTGAAAGAAAATATTCATATCAATACTGCAGCGATCCATTCACACTTTCTATTCCAAATTAAGCATAAAACTGAATACATGTTATAATTGAACGTTCATTAATAATTTGACACAAATATTAATGACGGATAATTTAATATTGGTCGTTTAATTTTTATTTAATTAGCTTACAGCATATGCCTCAAAAATTTAAAGTACGATTTTCACTTGTTTACTACAAGTTTATTAAATTCAGATTTTCTTGAAACACTACCTACAGTATTAACTGCCGCAAGATTGCTAGTTTAGCACATCTTATTTCTTTGCGGATGCAGTTAATGCAGTTAATCTCTATTAACTCTAGTATCGTACCACGACAACAACAGTGTTGATTACTGACAGGTGTAGGGGGTGACGGGGGGTCATCTATCGGTTTAGTAAAAAATGAACTGATGGGATTATTACAAAATGATTGTAGACCACCGACCGACCTGTCCCCTATTTTTACTGCTCCGCCACTCAACTTTTGAAGAGCTCGCGATGCCCTTGATTGCTGAAACGCGGCTCAAACGTAGCCATCAAAATTTATTTAAGGAATTAAGATTTATTTATTGTATAAATTCGATTTCCACATTTGTCATCGACTATTTTTGGCTAGCAGGACTGCAGCACTCATCTTAAGTGTTCATAACAGCGATTTTTGGCTTTCAGGACTGCAGTGCTCATCTTAAGTGTTCATAACAGTGATTTTTGGCTTGCAGGACTGCAGCACTTATCTTAAGTGTTCATAACAGTAATTTTTGGCTTTCAGGACTGCAGCGCTCATCTTAAGTGTTCATAACAGTGATTTTTGGCTTTCAGGACTGCAGCGCTCATCTTAACTGTTCATAACAGTGATTTTTGGCTTGCAGGACTGCAGCACTTATCTTAAGTGTTCATAACAGTGATTTTTGGCTTTCAGGACTGCAGCGCTCATCTTAAGTGTTCATAACAGTGATTTTTGGCTTTCAGGACTGCAGCGCTCATCTTAAGTGTTCATAACAGTGATTTTTGGCTTGCAGGACTGCAGCACTCATCTTAAGTGTTCATAACAGTGATTTTTGGCTTGCAGGACTGCAGCACTCATCTTAAGTGTTCATAACAGTATTTTTGGCTTGCAGGACTGCAGCACTCATCTTAAGTGTTCATAACAGTGATTTTTGGCTTGCAGGACTGCAGCACTCATCTTAAGTGTTCATAACAGTATTTTTGGCTTGCAGGACTGCAGCACTCATCTTAAGTGTTCATAACAGTGATTTTTGGCTTGCAGGACTGCAGCACTCATCTTAAGTGTTCATAACAGTGATTTTTGGCTTGCAAGACTGCAGCACTCATCTTAAGTGTTCATAACAGTATTTTTGGCTTGCAGGGCTGCAGCACTCATGTGAAGTGTTCATAACAGTGATTTTTTGGCTTACAGGACTGTAGCACTTATCTTAAGTGTTCATAACAGTGATTTTTGGCTTGCAGGACTGCAGCACTCATCTTAAGTGTTCATAACAGTGATTTTTGGCTTGCAGGACTGCAGCACTCATCTTAAGTGTTCATAACAATGATTTTTGGCTTGCAGGACTGCAGCACTCATCTTAAGTGTTCATAACAGTATTTTTGGCTTACAGGACTGCATCACTCATCTTAAGTGTTCATAACAGTGATTTTTGGCTTGCAGGACTGCAGCACTCATCTTAAGTGTTCATAACAGTGATTTTTGGCTTGCAGGACTGCAGCACTCATCTTAAGTGTTCATAACAGTATTTTTGGCTTGCAGGGCTGCAGCACTCATGTTAAGTGTTCATAACAGTGATTTTTTGGCTTACAGGACTGTAGCACTTATCTTAAGTGTTCATAACAGTGATTTTTGGCTTGCAGGACTGCAGCACTCATCTTAAGTGTTCATAACCGCGATTTTTGGCTTTCAGGACTGCAGCGCTCATCTTAAGTGTTCATAACAGTGATTTTTGGCTTGCAGGACTGCAGCACTTATCTTAAGTGTTCATAACAGTGATTTTTGGCTTGCAGGACTGCAGCACTCATCTTAAGTGTTCATAACAGTGATTTTTGGCTTGCAGGACTGCAGCACTTATCTTAAGTGTTCATAACAGTGATTTTTGGCTTGCAGGACTGCAGCACTCATCTTAAGTGTTCATAACAGTATTTTTGGCTTGCAGGACTGCAGCACTCATCTTAAGTGTTCATAACAGTGATTTTTGGCTTGCAGGACTGCAGCACTCATCTTAAGTGTTCATAACAGTATTTTTGGCTTGGTCTTTTTTTAGTGATTTTTGGCTTGCAGGACTGCAGCACTCATGTTAAGTGTTCATAACAGTGATTTTTGGCTTACAGGACTGCAGCACTCATGTTAAGTTTCCATAACAGTGATTTTTGGCTTACAGGGCTGCAGCACTCATGTTAAGTGTTCATAACAGTGATTTTTTGGCTTACAGGACTGTAGCACTTATCTTAAGTGTTCATAACAGTGATTTTTGGCTTGCAGGACTGCAGCACTCATCTTAAGTGTTCATAACAGTATTTTTGGCTTGCAGGACTGCAGCACTCATCTTAAGTGTTCATAACATTGATTTTTGGCTTGCAGGAATGTAGCACTCATCTTAAGTGTTCATAACAGTATTTTTGGCTTTCACCAGGACTGTATCCTCTTAAGTGTTCATAACAGTGATTTTTGGCTTGCAGGACTGCAGCACTCATCTTAAGTGTTCATAACAGTATTTTTGGCTTGCAGGACCTGCAGCACTCATCTTAAGTGTTCATAACAGTATTCTTTGGCTTGCAGCGCCTTGTAGTGTTCATAACGTGATTTTGCTAAGGGCGCGCCTTTGTTAGTGTTCTACGTGATTTTTTGGCTTACAGGACTGTAGCCTTTCTTAGTGTTCATACAGTGATTTTTGGCTTGCAGAGCTGCGCCTCTCTTAGTGTTCATACCGCGATTTTTGGCTTAGGACTGCAGCACTTATGTTAAGTGTTCATAATAGTTTCTTTTCGGCTAGAGGAATTGTAGCACTTATCTTAAGTGTTCTATAACAGTGATTTTTGGCTTGCAGGACTGCAGCCTTATCTTAAGTGTTCATAACAGTGATTTTTGGCTTGCAGGACTGCAGCACTCTCGTAAGTGTTCATAACAGTGATTTGGCTTGCAGGACTGCAGCCCTCATCTTAAGTGTTCATAACCCAGTGATTTTTGGCTTTCAGGACTGCAGCGCTCATCTTAAGTGTTCATAACAGTGATTTTTGGCTTGCAGGACTGCAGCACTTATCTTAAGTGTTCATAACAGTGATTTTTGGCTTGCAGGACTGCAGCACTCATCGTAAGTGTTCATAACAGTGATTTATGGCTAGAAGGACTGCAGCACTTATCTTAAGTGTTCAAAACAGTGATTTTTGGCTTGAAGGACTGCAGCACTTTTCTTCTTACGTCTCTGGTGGCGGACTCCTCCTCTCATCTTAAGTGTTCATAACAGTATTTTTGGCTTACAGGACTGCAGCACTCATCTTAAGTGTTCATAACAGTGATTTTTGGCTTGCAGGACTGCAGCACTCATGTAGCAATACGTCTTATTTGTTGGTCCTTTTCGTTCAGTTCCTGTATTGCTGTCGTTGAGCGAAGCGTTTAATTTTCTGTCTCGAACTAAAAGGGTTGATGTCCGTCGTTTGTTTTGCATCGACGATCTCAAGTACCACTGAACCGATTTTAAAAAAAACTTTTTTTGTTTGAAAGCCTATCATGTCAGAGTGTGCACCTGATATTTGGGATTAAAAAATTTTGATTGGTTAATTAGTAATTAGCTAATTAGTTAAGCTTATGCAGCTAAAATAGAGAATTTGCAATATTTGTGTTATTTATTGAAATACAATCGTTTCGATCAAACCATTATAGGTTTTTTGGGTTGAAGAATTCGAATATAATTTTTTTACCAATGATAATGCCCTATGCAATGTAGTTATTTGAAGAACATAAAATTGAATACATTCGTAATGCCACAGCCCAAGCTCCGCTCACAAATGTAGTTCCAGTACCGACTAGTCAATTTTGATTCCTTATCGCCAACCTACGACTTTACAAATACTAATACTTTTACTTTTATTACTTTTTGTAATCTTAGTATAATTTTGAAAAAGTTCTGTATAACTTGGAGTGTTCTTAAAATATTTAAAGAAACTCGATTGGGCAGATTTGAACGAATTATCAGATTAGTAGTTACTCTAGTGTTATTATCAGTTTTTACTTTGTAGTACTGCTAATAACGTGTGATACACAAGATATGAAGGTTAAATCTTGAGCCGTCTGCAACTTCCTATATAGGTTTGCGACACATTTTATCTCTTCTCATCGTAGTCTACGCAAACATAATCATCAAATAATTTAATCGCTTAAACTTAATCCCAAGTAGTGGCTCTAACTGGGGGAATCTTAGCGGCTGTACTTTCATACATCTTCCTCTGATTTGTGGCACATGGTTTACGAGACGCTTCATAAGAGACTTTGTAAAGTCCTCAAGCTGTAAATTGAAGCGCACTTGGTTACGCAGCAGGTTTTCGGACGTCCTGAAATTTAAAATCTACAATGCAGACTACAACTGGTCCGAGCTCAGAAATGTTTCATGCAGCCATTCATATACGTAATGATGTAATTCACCAGAGAATTTAATCTCAGTAAAGGTGAGAAGTTACGGCCCGAAACTGGCCGGCCTATGCGCCGGGCCGCGTCGGTCATTTTCAAAAAAGCACAAAGCGAAATATTGAGGTGATAATAGTGAAAACAGACACTAGTTAGTTAAGTGCAGCTAGGGTAAACGGGGCAATTGCGACTTGTTGCCCATAGTGACTGCTGCTAGGTCCTAATCTAAACTTCCTGTATCCTCTTCAATGTCCCAGAGTAACAATAGTGACCTGATGATGCATTCATAGCAGCACAGCACCTATTTTATTACACTCAGAACCGCAGGATCTTTGTTGCTTCGTCCAATGACAAAAACTTTTGAAATTTATCAATTACAATAACTATAACTTATTTCAGAGCTGCACTTCTTTAAGGATATAACTTTACGCAAGTAAATTTTGCCTGGGTCCGAAAAGCTATAGACATATTCATGCCCTCAGCGAGTAACTAAATTGTAAAGTGACAAATTTTTACTATTTTGACTGAATGAAAATTTTCCCCGTGCAGTGTCTCAAAAAGCTAATGACATGCTCAGTAAAGGTTTAGATCAATGGTAACGATATCGAAATTGATAAAGCAACCATAGGGGATCTGGGCTCTCCAAATTGGGGGGGGGGGG
>JASANE010007363.1:0-19026 GCA_030248225.1 Trileptium ribeirensis | reverse complement strand
AAACAATCGGTGATTGAAAGAACAATCGGGCAACAAGGCACGAAACCATCGGTGATCATAGCTAATTCGAATTATAACCCGGAAGAACTCGAAAAGACAATGGGGGATAAGAAAAATAGTCCAACAATCGGTGCTTAAAAAGAATATCTATAACAACGCGTAGAGGTGGAGGAAGTCACGAGCCAATCGGGCGTCCGCTTCCTCACCGAGTCTTAGTTGATAAGGAAGGCAATAATAGAGGAAGAAGGGACTGGTGTCAGCCAAGCTAACGATCAATAAGACGAGAAGCAAAACAACGGCAATCAGAAGCGCGATAACGGCCCCAACAGTGGAACGAACAAGCGCGGAACAAGGAACGGATTCAAGACTTCAGTGAAAAAATCAAAACCGAAGCCGACCAACGATAAAGACCATGAAGAACCGACTCAATCGCAATCGGAAAAACAATTCGAAGGAATCAAGTTTGAAACAATACAATCGGTGTGACAAAGACAAAGCATAATCAAAAGAACTTGAATCAATAACGATCCGAACAACGATAATGAATCGAGTCAAAACGGTCAAAAGGATTCGAGCGGATTAATGCTGACCCGAAAAAACAACCAGTGTAAACAGAACCGGTAAAACGGCGACGAGACCCGTCAACCCGAAGAATACCCAGTGGCCCCAAACGAACCTCAATTACTGTCATGATCGACATAGACCATTTAATTGAAATACCAAAGAACGGTGTGTACTAAGCTGGAAGAAACTGGGTTTCGCACCAAACAAGAAGCCTTAGCCAAGAACAGTGAAATCCCATATATATTTTGTTTTTTATTGTTTTTGTATAATTATATATATTTCGTCTAATCATATTTTCCATGTTTTCAGGCAAGTATGTTAGGGGGACCGCACAAGTCCGAAGAATTTAAAAATCGGGAAAGAATTTGAAATAAGAGACAAAAGAGGAATGGAAATGATTGAAAGAATCCGGTTAATAGAAGAAAATAGATTGGGATTTGGAAATGTCAGTGGTAGACGCTAATTCGGCGAAGGAGATGAATGGTAAACGAATGAAAAGAAAAAGGGGAAGGAAAAATCGGGATAAAACACGATGTTGGCGCGGGCATGAGGGACAAAGGTAAGTGTTTCGGCCCGTGGTGTGCAGGGGTTCCCACTTAAAACGTCCCCCGTTAGCCTCTCAAGAACGCTCCTTCATCTTGTTTGGGAAATAAAAGATTGTCAGGTAAAACACACCGGGATAAAAACAGATGAGGGTCTGAACTCAAGAGGCGAAGCTCAGGACTTTGGTCCGTATAGTGCAGGGGTTCACCACTTTAAACGTCCCCAGTTAGCCTCTTGACAGCATTTCCCATCTGGTTTGGATATAAAGAATGGCATCAGTGGTAAAGATGGCCAACCAAGAACCGGGGATGTTAGGGGTCCTCTAGGCTACCCAGGGTCCCAGGCTCTAAAAACCCAAAAAAATTTCCTTTTTGTTCCGGGCTATTCACAATTTCATTTATTATATCCCTTCCTTCCTTCTGCGTCCTCGTTTTAGCTGAATTTATTTGTTGTGTTGTTTTCGTCTAATTATGCCTAATTTGCATAATTTGACGATTGTTTTTCTATTAGCTAACTTACAGTTAGTTTGTCTTTTCTTTTAGTTCGGCAGTTGCACGGAAGTAGGTGACAATTTGGTCGTCTATCGCATTATAGTTACGCTTTACGAATTAACTTAGAGTTTAAGCGTAAAAGAATTACGCTTGGTGGCTTTGCTTATGCTTCCAGCTTTACTACACTCACAAAGAACTATGCGATTACTGTTAAAAGTTGATGTTTTATTGTTGTTTAATTACGTAATCGAAAAGGCTTACTTAGTTACCGTAATACTGGTAGCCTTGTTTTGTACTCGGTTTTAATTTTATATGGTAAAGTCGTGATTTTTGGTGTAGAAGAATTGTACTAGGCCTGGTTTTATGTTCTAGTTTGAAATCTCTTGGCATAAAGAATCACACGATTATACGTAAAGCCAGCGCAGGAGCATGCGGGAGATACTTAAAGCTTTGTGGTTTATGGTTATCGGTTAAAGAAATAATATACTAGTGGCTCAGAACATCACACATGGGTACATTTAAAAAGTAATGGGCCTTAATAACCTTATTAAAAGTGACGCTTAGTAAATAATAATAGAGCTTAGTAATAACTTAAGAATTTTGTCCCGTATAGTCGAATGAGAATTGGGCGAGAAGTTTAGAGGGTTTGACATTTAGCAGCAGTTTGCTGAATCTTAATAGCCAAGTACGGTGCTGACTCAGCAAAGTACGTGCTTTCTTGTGTAAACAGGGTGAGTAAGGATTCGAATTCCCCCTCTAGCAACCAGTAGATCCCAATTAGTATTCCTAGCCAGCCCAGTACGGGGGCCAAGGAATCTCCCTTTGTTCAACCAGCTAAGTACGGGGGTTGCTCAGAAAAAGGAAAGTCGACCGCTACTATACAGTTTTAAATAACGCATTCTGGAAGCCAAATACGGGGGGCGGCTTGTTTAACATAACGGCAACTTATTAGAATAAATTTAAGGTTTAGGTTAAGGTAATTTTAATTAACCCTGCAATCGGCCAGCCAAGTGCAGGAGTCGGTTGTACCAACTCAAAAGAGCCTTAGAAAAGTAATAGTTAACGTAAAGACTAAGCCGCGTCGCTTAAGATATACCGCATTTGCCATCTAATCAGGGACAGGTATATCAAATAAGATCAATATCAGCGTAAATCTAGGTTCTAGGTTGAGTTATATAGATACTCGCACAGTTTGGCCAGCCAAGTACGGAGGTATCTCTGCCAACCTCAAAAGAGGCTTAACAGAATTAGCAATAATCTAAAAGTAACGAGAATCAAAATATCGGAGAGTGAAAGAACAGTGGCGGAGTTAGTATCGCAAGTTAGAGAGCTAGAATAGCCGGTAGATTTATTACAGAAGAAGATGGTTTCATAGTGCCAAAAAGAACGGTGCTTTATAATATTGTGGGTCTATAATAATGCTTGTGCCTTAATATTTTATAACTTTATAATAAATGTTACTAACTACGCGTTTAGGAGCTTAATTATTTCAACCAGAGTGATCGAAACAGAGCCGCGCCACAACGCAAAAGATAGGGCATCGGTACTAGTCTCTAGAAATACGGAACGCGCCCCAATTCAAACATCCCCACCGGCATACTACTGGTCACACCTCGGACCACACAATCCAAGGTGACGAATTCCGTCCCCTATTTAATTTTCATAGCGGACATAACAAAAATACTCACGAACCCCTACCTCACTCAACTATAAAAAATATAACAGTAGGGGATCCCCTAGCTAAGTGTCGGGGGTTTAATAGGCTATGTAGGGTATTTCCCGGCCCAAACCTACCAAACCACCTTAAAAACAACCCAAAGTTCCATCTAAAGCCAAAAATAGAAGTTTTTCACCAAATTATTTATTGTATGCCCCTACCCCATCAACGTCTTAAATCCTTAAATTCTTAATTTTGTTGCTTTTATTTTTAAATAATTTGCATATTCCCATTAATTTCTTTTATTAGCTACTCTATTATTAGTTTTCTTTTGATTATTGTATTCAGCCTGGGTGTTAGCAGCATCGGAGTGATGGCTCGAGTTTTGGCGAAACAACTTCGCCACCTTTAAAAAAGGATGAAGATGCAATTGGCACTAGGTGACAATCCAGGTTATTATGCCGAAGCATTGTGTGGAGGCTGGCCGTGATGATTGCCCATTACACCATCGATCATCTTATCCGCCTAGACCAAAGTCTAGTATCTGTTTAACGCATAGGTACTCTGAAGCAATTGTGGCTGAGTCCCTTTCCCAAGGACATTAGCGCGACCACTGGATTCGAACTCCCGACTTCACGATTATGAAGCAGGCGCTCTAACCACTCGGCCACGCCGCCACTTCTCGCCACCTTTAGTTATATCATTGTTATATATATATATATTTATATATTGTATCAAATATATCATAGCTACCCTAGTGTTGGTAGTTTAGCGGTTCACTTAGTCGGCAGTCTGGTTTGATTTTATCTGGTAGAGCGGATTGTGCAACCTTACTTTAGAGTTACTATTACGATTCTAATGTGATTTTCTTAGCTTTCAGGAACATTTTACTAGTACGGCATAAAGAATTGTGTAGAGAAATATGGTTATGCTTCTGGTTTCTGAATTTGGCTTTGACTTGATATTTCCTGTTTAAAGAAAGATTAAGGAGATACCCAAGCTTCACAATTAAGTAATTTAAATTCAAATATTAGATAATCATAGTAATATTCGCTTTCTTATAAAAATTATAGTGGTATATAAGTTTAGTAGGAGTGATATCGTATTATTTAGCAGTAGTTAGTAATATTTCAAGAAATTGGCGCAGTGTCGAGTGAGTATTCCAGGGCGAGTAGTAACAGGTCGGCTAAGCGGTTAGTAGTGCGACTTCGGTTGTCAATCAACCAGTTGCACAGCTCTGCAAGAAGATATTTTTTGAGAGTCTTCTAAAAATCGTTTATAATTCCTGTGGATGAAGGTGCAACTATTCAGTATTTGGCCAAACAGTTGAAATATTTGACCGAATATCGTATATTCGGTTGAACCCTAATGTAAGTCGGAGAAGCCATAGTGTTACACGCAATATCTTCGTAAATGTCGAAACTTTTCTGCAATCATTTATAGACTCTGTTTATGTAGTCAAAAACCCTTAGTAGCGTAACCATTAAGGGTTTATCGCATGTGGCTAATGAAGCTTATAAAATGTTTCCAGCCATTTAACTCAGTCAAACACTTGAAAACAAAGACAATTCCACCATAAACTGATTGTTTCCAAATCAATGCTTTTCCCCATATTAGAAGATCAGCTGGACTATATAAGTAGTTTTAGAATTGCTTCTGATCGAAATTTTTTATTGAATTCGAGTGGAATGAGAGTGTAGCGAGCTCATTCCACTCGGGAGCGAGTGGAACGAGAATTTTCAATTTTGGCTCTGGAGGGGGGTTGAGGAGGTCCTGTCTGTGTGTGTCTGTCGCACCTGGATCTCGATAACGGTTGGGCGGATAGCTCATTCGAACTGGTCGATTTAGGTGTAGTAACGGAGCCCGATTTTTGAATTTTTTCCGGTGGGAAAAGTTATGGGGCAAAATGACGTCATTTTAGCCCATTTTTCGGGCACCCCCTCCAGTTTTTGCGACTTTTCTCAATAATTAAACGAGTAGCCTAATAGGCCTATTCCATGTAGCTTTACCAGGGCTTTCCAATGATATATAACAAATTTTTCAACTACTTCCCAATCTGGAGTTTATAAGCTTATAGTTGGCGCCAAATTTCATATTTGGCGAAAAGTCGTGGGAAATGCACCTAAATTATTGTTGGTTTTAGTGTCGGATATGTGGTTTTGTGGGCCAACAAGCTGATTACGAGTGTCGAAAATATTGTATGGCAAATATTTTTTACACTTCTGCTTCATACTTGGTATGAAAAATGAGATTTTTCTCAAGTGTCGGCTTGAATTCTTTAACGTTCTTTTCACGGTCAATTTAGGGTTTTATTGAATTATTAAATTGTTAGTTCATTGTTTTTGTACTCGTTATATGATGTTTTGTCTACTGCATACGTTGGCTATCAAAAGAGGCGGGCGTAACTTACTATGACTCATCACTCACGGTTTATATAATGCTGCTCCTGCGTAATGTGTGTAGGCTTTATTTGTGTGTGCTTTCTACAACAGACTTCTGGGTATTGTTCTCACCACTCGAATTTAGGCTCGCAAGCGAGCTTCGCTAGTTAATACGATTTTGGACAAGATCGATGGTGGTTAATGCAAAACGCATATACAATATGACTTCATTTGTTTGGTTTTATACTGCGTGCAGAGCATCAAGAATGGCCTTCGTAGAGTTTTCGGTACGCTGAAGACGAAAGTTTGGTTACCTAGATACTAGGAAGAATATTTCATGTATTTTCAGTGGTTTTTAATGGGCTTAAGATCGACCATCAACGAACACGATTTCTGGAAGCATTTCGTCTGTCGTCACTTATTTGGCTTTGCGTTGTTTTCCACGCCTTCACATAAACCTATTGTGGGTTTGTGACACGCGGAATATGCGATGTTCCTTAACTCCTATCAAACAAGTATAATAAAAACGTTCGAATTAATAAAAAATAAAAACGTAAAAACGAATTAACCGCACAAGAAATATTCGTATATTAAACGCGTTTGCGTCCGCGTGCGTTTAAATGCGTTTTCGTGTGTGTGGGTTTAAACGCTTTGCGCTCGTGTACGTTGAAACTGGTTTACGTGCGTGTGCGTTTACAGGCATTGCGTGCGTGTGCATTTAATTCTGTCCACGACTGTATAATTTAAACACAAAGATGAACCTTGATAAAGGTGGTTAGACATAATGACAACTATAGGAGGAAATACGCTCGTTCCGTTTCACCCTCGTTCGTAAGATACTAGTCAGATATTTTAGGGCTATGGAAAAAGTTTGTAATATCTTAAAACTGTTGAAAAAATATCAGATTATTTGAAAAGGAGAAGCCTGTATATGACATTTCGGTCATAAACGTTAGATAACTTAATAGAATATACACTCTACCTTTTTTTAAGATTAAAAGAATTTTATATAGATCTTATGAATAATGAAATTTCGAGTACAGCGCACTATCTTGTTGGACAAACTTCACCGTGGTTCAGTATTTTTCTTAGCTTCAGCAACGGTTTTAATTACCGGGATATTTGCGTATGACATATATTATTACTTGTAAGTGACAGGTTTATATGTTCAATTACACTATTGGAATTTCGCGTTCAGTTTACGGTGTTATGCAAGTGTAGTATTCCGTACATTTAAGTATGCCTATATATATGAACTTATAGTTCTTGATATGGATGCATTTGTAGTGCGTTTATATGTTCTTATGGAAATATGAAGGGCTAAGCATCGATGATCACAGATGGAAGGTTTAGTCTGCAAAGAACATCAAACGGAACAGTTGAAATTGTAATACTCGATAGATTTAACGTGGAATTGTCTGTAAGAACTGCACTACATGTCGCAGGAGTGCATGGGACTGCACTACATCTGATTCCTTTAGCGCTTAATGCAAAACATTTAGCTTTTACGATGTTGATAGTCCAGCAACGTGGCGCATGATGCATCTGTTTTTGCTTTTTAGTTTTCATGTCTGTACAAGTATATTATTTTGCCAAATGTACTTCGGAAAAACATTACTGCCAGTCGCTTTGTGTTTCATCTTTATCGTCAAAAATGTTGTTGCTTCTTGTGCAAATTTTCTGTGTTATGTGCCTTCCGGCGATCGCGGGGTGATACTGTGCGACTCCAATGGAAAGGTTGTTGAACACTGAATTAAAACCGCACCGTCACAATAAATTCGCCCAACAATGAAATTGAATTCTTACTTTCTGTGTGGGGAAATTTGGGCTTGTCAGTTTGTGGATTTTTTCTGTGTTTTGTGAATAACTCAAATTTGCAATCACCAAAAGTCTCTCGCGATCACTCAAATAATGAAAACTTGAAATTTCTATTGTGACCTTTAGTTAGGCCGAAAATTTATTCCATCTGCTTCCATGTAAATGTGTGTCAAAGCTCAAAAGAGCGGGCCGGGGCAAAATGAAGTCCGGCAAATCATGTTTTTGGTTGTATTTCGACAACGGGCGCAGATACCAATATCACACAGATTTATTCTGTAGAGTAATTAAATCTGTATCGAGCTTTAGCATAAGGTTACTCTTGGAGCCAGGATTAGTTCTCAAAGGTGTTTTTAGAAATGCCCATAACGACCCTAATTATACGAGAACGGTCATGACAACTATATATGGGTCTTCTTTGGTCATTTTGTAGTGTGGTAGAAGCTCTATGTAGCTTCGTATTATACCTTTAGTGTGGTTATTTTGTTAGCAATGTTTGATATAATGCATTTTACAATGGGCCCATGAGACCTGCAATACATGGAAACGGTCATATTTCCATAACCAATAAAAATAATATATAGGTATTCTTGTGCTCATTTTGTATACCAAGAAGAGCTCTAAGTAACCGTATAAATTTATTATTGTGGTGACTACCTATGTTGTAGAATTCATCAGCATTGCAAAACTTGGCGTCACACCTGGACACAAAACGGTAATATTTCCACAACCGCTCGAGCTATATTGATGTTATTGGCATCATTTTGCAGAGCAATTCATTGTGTATATATTCACTGTTTTTGTTATGCTGCATATTTTTGTCAAACGGGGTATTGAATGGGACAAAAATATACAAAACAGTAGTATCTCCGGAATTAAGCTCGAACTATATGGGTATAATTGACTTCGTTTTGTAGGGCAATTTATTTCTAAATATTGGTAGCCCCTAAATACGCAATAAACGGGGCATATATCATCAACTATTCAAGCAACATGATTGATATTTGGCTCATTTTGTAAGTTGATACTCAATATAGTTGTGTAACACATCTCTCTGAATTACATATTCAACACTCAAATTTGGCGATGAGGCAAGCTACTCGTTAACTATTTATACGACCTTCCCCATATTCAGGTTCAAAACATTCATTACGGTTTCTTATTCACTGATTTGTTGGTTTGCAGTTTTGAACTCAGCCAGACAATGAGTAATATGTACATTTTCCATGGCATATCATAGCATAACTTAGTATATATGTAAATTTATAGGGTTTATCTAGATTATAGCTTCACTTTTGCAGACACGGACAAAAATTAATGCGTATTGCATTCACACGCATCTGGATGCTCTTGCGCCTGTGTGTTATGTACTTCATCTGCTTGGTAGATTTATTGCCGTGTTTCAGGCAGAGGTGTTGGTCATCGAACCTTGTGCCATGATCATAGCTAGTTTTTAATTTTAGAACAAAAAAATAGGGTCAGCTACTACCAAGAATAAAAACAAATTTTTCACGCACAGCGTTGCTATTCGCCAAACATTTGCTTTAATTCCTGACCGTAACTGTACCTATTTTTTTCATGAAACATCAGATGAGGGGCCAGACATAATTTTAGTAGTGTTTTAGAATAGTAGGATATTGCATGACAGAATTGAACTTGCATTTCTGGTTTTGACAAAATCCATACTGGTCCAGTCAGGAATTTAATAACACATCGTGTCATCTATGCATATCTATCCAAATTATTGTGCGCCTGCGAGCGACTTTCCGCGTGTGCCCATACTTTTGTCCATGACTAAAATTAAGTCTATGTAGAAGTGTAATTTCGCAGTAGCGAATGTTCCCGCAGTGCTAAAACTGCCCTTCCCGACATCGGGTTTTGTTGTCAAAAGTACAGTAATAGTACCGTATTGCGTATGATACTTGGTAACCCGGCACATCTATCATCACAAACTAAGATGTGTCGTGAAGAGCACATAAAAAATCTCCGGATCGGACATAATTTAATCTAAGATTTTAATTTTGTTATGTTTTATGTGAGCGAAATCAAAGAACAGTAGGTCGTATAAATAAAATCTTTTACGACCGCTAACCAGTTATTATTAAAACTTAGAATGACCATTGTTTTTGCCTGATTATTTTATATTACTGTTTTCTTGCTTGCAGCCGATACCAACGTTCTGATTTGCGTGTACGAATTGCTCAAGCTCAGAAAGAGCTTATGGAAGAGCCGATAATCGAAAACAAAGTTGAAGCGATGAAGTAAAATTTGTGTGATGCTGCGGTTCGAGTTCCATCTTTAATTGACAATGAAATGGTCCAGTAGCCATCACATACTGGCACATTAGTTCCTACGTAATGAACAATTCAATATGCTGAACTTGCGCAGCTGTGACAGTGTTTTGATACAGTAGACTTTATTGTTTTGCGGATTACAGCGACTGACCGATATGGTGTAATGTTGTAATTAAACTGCATACCAGCATGTACGTTAATAATATGAACCTGAATAAGGTGTTCACCGGGGTGAAATAGATAACCCACTTTAAAACTGCAGGGGGATAAAAATTTCACATGCATTTTGCGAGTGCTACATATATATATACTCCACAAATTTGAAAATTTGTGCTTGTTGCTAAATTCGATGCACCCGGTGGTTTTCTACCGCTGAAAATAATACACCCTAATTAATAAGTGATTTGGAATTTTATGTATGCTAATAAATTGCAGGCATCCAGTAAATTTGCAGATGCAATCAAAGCCCAGTAATTTAATTTTTCGATTTTGGTGGACAAATTTCGTACCCTTCCAGTTTTAGAGTGGGCAATCTATAGTAAATGCATTGTAGGAAAATTTGTATACTCGATTAATAGATACTTTGACGCTACGTAACAGAACTATTGCGCGACTAAACTTAAAATGAACCCCGCCAAATTGCCATATTTTTTGAAACAGAACGCTTGTTTGTGATTGCATAATGTAGTAAAAGCATTTAAGAACAGCTGTAAGGTATCAAATGGGCATAAATAAATGAATATAAGTATAAATATAAATCGATATGAAAGGGTAATTTTTGGTTCGCAAATTCGTTAATGAAATCCACAAATTGTTGAAAACATAATTTTGTGAGTTTATATTAGTGCGTTTTGTTCGTGAAAAGTGTTACAGGGAGGCATCGCTCAACACATGATGTGCAATAACTCAGCGATGGAAACTATTTTAAACATGTTGTTCAACATTTGAAATAAATAATTTCTATCTTGTTCGTGAACACAAACGTATAAAAAATAAAATTGTTTCGCGAACAGAAACGTATATTAAGCAAATGTTGTTCGCGAACACAAACGTAGTTCTTGAATAAATTTATTTTTGTATAGATAATTTTGCCAAAGTAACCCTGAGGGGGAAATAAAATGCAGGCCAGCCATGCCGTTCTTGATATACTAAGCCTAAGCCTTAGTGTTAGCCTAAGCTAAGGTCCTTATATGAGACATACACTAAGCCTAAATCGGAGAACCCCCCGCTCTAAGCTGTTCTTTTTTCTAACGTTATAATGTACCGTCCCTCATGGTTACTTGGCTGATTATTTTGTCAAAGAGAATTACGCTAGCGACATCACTATGAGCATATATGATCAAAATCACCAAGCATCAAATGTTTGCTAACATTTGCTTTTTAAAATTAAAATTGCTTTGGAGATACTGACTTATTAATCGCACTCGCGCTGTGCTTGAATCTGCAATTTATTAGTGAACCTTTTATGGGTGAAATTGTTCGCGAACTAGTTCTTTTCTATATCGTATTCGAGTACGATTCCAGGTTAATAATTTAATGATTGTACAAATTATTTGAAAATTTAAAATATGAAAATTGTTTGTTCGCGAACACTTGAACATTTAGAAAAAATTTAACTCGTTTTGTGAACAAAAATCTGTTCAACTTCATTTGAGATGGTAATGTTCGTGAATGCTGAAAACTAAAAATTTTAAGCACGTTCGTGTTGGTGAACAAAAGCGAATATTGAATTAGCCAATGTTCTAATTAGCAGTGAACCGTTTTCTATTAATAAGAAATCGCCAAAATTCTGTTCCGAGACAGTTAGTAATTTCTGGAAGTTGGATTCCACTTATTCCAATTTGGGTTAACAAAAAACCGTGCCAAATTCTGTGTTTGTTCCGTAACAATGGTTTTTAATTCCACATCGGTTTTGACAAAATGGATGGCTAACGGGGTCGTTTTAAGTTTAGTCGCGCATATGGTCGTTAACATCCATTATCTTTTAATCCAAACGTTGTTCTGTAGGATTCACACCGTTGCAACATAAAAGGTGATATGTCAATCTTGACTTATCATGGGTGGCACATTTGCAGTGCACCCCGCATACCGTGACTTTTTCGCCTTAGATCCTTTCAATTTCAGTAAACGTCACTGAAACAAGTCGAGTACAACCGATTCTGAAATGCGCTATCAGTTTCGTTGATACGTAACCACAAGATATATGAAGGGCAAGACGTAATCCTAGGTCTATTCCATTACCGCTTTTATTATAATAAAGTTAAACTTTGCTAATAATCGTTATAGTTAAATTAGTTTGGGTTAATATTGCCGTAATCGACCATGTGATATGCTGCACCCGTTTGGCACCATAACCTGAATGCCTGTTATGTTGAAATCCGACGAGATCTGACATGAATGAATGCATGACAGCAGGAGGGATTAATTTAATCTGGTTGGACCATAGGTCCTTTCCAGCACCCCAATCTGTTTAAAGAATCTAAAATCTTATCCTATTCCAGAAACCTATTAGTTGGTTCAATTGTAATTGGTGGCCTTCTGGGCTCTACTTTCGCTGAAAATTTTGCCAGGGGGCTTGGTTCCTGGTGGGTTCCTGGTTCCGAACCGGGGGCGCCCGATTTTGCCAGGGGGCATTTTGCCAAGAGAAGCGGCTAAAAATCGTGTCAGAAACACTGCAAAAACACGTTTGATGTAGAGAAAAAGTGATTTTGAAGCAAATTTTAACAAATTTTCCGAAATTTTGGCTTCAGAAGGAATTTTGGTCCAATTTTACATACTTTGGACCCACTGGAAACAAAAAAAATTGCCTAGCGGCAACGAACCTGGGGAGCGCAATATTTTGCCAGGGGGAATCGAAAAATACCAAGGGCCCCCGCACCCCTCTCCCCCAATTTAGAAAGCCCAGGCCTTGGGAGCTATGCAAAATTTCATGCACAAAGAATTTCAATCTTAAGTTTCTTAGTTTACTGCATTCAAAAGTCAAATGTTTGCAGTCTCCAAATCTTTACCAGACCTTCTACTCTTGTCATTATCTTCAATCTTAAGAGTTTTCAAATGTTTCATAAAATTGCCGTACCTAGTATGAAACTGCACGGCACTTCTCATTCTATCTTTATTCAATTTCCATAGAAACATGGATTTTCCTTTATCAATTTCTTTAAAGAAACATCTAGTCTGCAAGCAATTCTTTCCATCGCGCCACTTTGACTGATGGCCTCTATATGTACAATCTTTTAAGAAAGTCTTAACAATTGTATTAGTTATAGGAATACAAGGTTCGGGACCCACAAACGCAGTGTCCGATCCCTTCTTTGCCAGCCTATCAGCCATTTCATTCCCAAACAATAAAGAATGTCCTTTAATCCAACCTAGTTTCAAGCTGTTCCTTTTACCAACTCTATTAAGCTGCTTTATGCATTCTAGCACGCAGCAAGATCTGATTCGGGAATTATCTAATGCCTGAAGTGCAGCTTGACTGTCGTTAAAAATAGTGATACTTCTGGTCCTAAATTTATTTTCTTCTAGAATTTTTAGCATCTTCATATAGCAGTAAACTCTGCCTGAAAAACAGTTGCATGTCTATCAAGTGGGATGAATAGTGATACTTTATTTGGAATAAAGACACACCCACCACAACTCCTTTCATTACCGATGTTGATCGCCGATCCGTCCATGTAACATACTATTTCAGTACTTTCCACAGAGTGGGCGCTAAAGTCCTCATAAAACCAGAATTGGTTATTCCTTGTTGCTACAACACTATCTGAAGGCATGCTCAGAAGGGGACCATATTTGACAGCTTCCTCCGCTGTCGTCGGTTACCCCCGTTCTTTAATCACATAATCACTCCAGAGCCACACATTTGAGTCTATGTATTCCTTCAACGCTAATTCTTAAGCCAGTACATCAATGGGTATGATATTCAACACCGCTTGCATTCCATCAAGCGGAGTCGTTCTAAAAGTACCCGTAATCACGGAACAGGCTAATCTTTGAACCTTTTTAAGAAAGCCGATAGATGACACCAGATGTAATCTATGCCACCAGCAAACCACGCCTTACTTCAGTGACTGCATAACCACATACTGATACAAAAAATTTGTCATACCTGGTTTCATCCCCCGCCCCCCAATTACAGCCTGCAAATCTTTTAAGTGAGAACAGAAGCCTGATGGCTTTACTACACCTTTCAATCAAGCTTGGTTCCAGCGTAATTTGTTGTCTAATATTAGACCCAAATATTTAACTTCATTCGAAAGCGGTACAGCCGTACCACCAATCATCGACCGCCTGTACCCAGTTATACTCCTTTTCCTTATGAACATGACACTATTACTTTTGGCTGCATTCACAGCTAGTCCTTTACTCTCACACCAATGAAAAATCCTATTTAAGACGTTCTGGAGTCTATTACAAACAGCTTGTAGAGAGGATGAAGACCCCATTATTGCCAAATCGTCAGAGTACCCCACACATATAACCATGTTACTGATTTGCAAAAGTTCATCAACCACCAAGCTCCACAGAAGTGGAGATAGCACGGCTCTTTGGGGAAATCCTCGGGAAGCCTTTACAGTGCATCTAGCCACCCCCAATTTAGCTGTTATACTTCTCGTTGAAAGCAATTCTGATAGCCAATACTTGACGCACGTTGCAATTGGCCGGTTCGCTATACTGTCAAACATAAAAGAAACCCTAGTACAGTCAAAGACACCAGATATGTCCAGGAACACTGCAACTGAGTATTTGCCAACGTTCATTTGACGTTCAACTCAAGATGCTGTAAACCGAAGAGCCGAAGTTGTACTTCTGCCTGGTCTGTAGGCACGCTGATTTTCATGTAGGGGAACTGCCTTTAAAACTGCATCTCTTATATAACTGTTTCAGGGAGTAACCAGAATTCCGGTTCCGGCGAAAATCGTGTTCCGGTTGCGGTTGCGACAAAGGGCTAAAACCATATCGGAACCGGAATTCCGGTTTAAAAATTTTGTTTGAAATTTTCCACTTTTTTGCTTTATCCTGCAATCCAAACATATGTTATATATATTATAAAATGATCAAGCTCCAATAAAACCAAGCAAAAGAAAACATTAACTAACCAATTTGCCGTGTGAAACGTAAGTAGGGCACATAATTTGAGCAGGAATTTTTCATAATAACCTGCAGGAGTTTGTTAAATCAAAGCCAGGTCGATGCTTGTAGCAGCTATTTTACACATCCAGCAGTCTGTGGGATACGTTTGAATTAAACCGGTCCAACTCGGTTACAGAGTATAGTATGGCTTACGCAGAAGTACTTAGGGTATGCTTGGCTAACATAAATTGCGTCAAGCACCCGCCAGTGCGCTTGTAAACTTGGTAAATCAGTCTAAATTGAAGTAAACTAGCGTTATCTGCAACGCAGCTAGAAACTGCTTTCTTGGCAATGAACTGTATTTATTGAAACTGTGGGAGCAGCATCACAGTGTGTCTCATTTACAGCATTCTGATTAGAAAGTTATCATCATTATGATGTAACTGACGGGCACTGTTTGTCCAACGCTAGTCTATACATTGTCTCTGACCACTGATCAGAAAATTACCTTCTATCATTTTCTCTTACAATCATATAAACCAATAATATTAAGTGTCCTACAGAAAAACATGCAACAAACGTATGTGTAGTAAAGGGAGGCGACTGGAGACAGAGCGAAAGTGTGTATTCTACGCTCCAAGCTCTGTAAGCACATTCGATTTGACGCAATATACGCAATGGTGTATAGTGGAAGACATTTTTTGCTCTAAATGTCCAAAAACCGACATATTTGATCGATAAAATTATTAGCTTCCTCAATCTCTTTAAAGTTTCAGAAAGGCAATAATACCATCGCAATACTTTAAGTTTATTGTAAAAGTTATTTTTAATGCATTTTAAATCCACTATAATACCTTCATTTCTTCTATCATCTGTTTTACTATATATAAATTTCGAAGACCAGGTTCCGGATCCGGTTTAAATGGAGGGTTCCGGTTGCTGGTTCCGGTTCCGGTTATTCCCTGAACTGTTTAGAATCTTTTCCAATGCTTTCAACAGAAACGTCGAAAGGCTTATCGGACAATACGACTTAGAGTCAGTATAGTCGTCTTTGCATGGTTTCGGAATAAAAGTCATTTTGCTTTGTCTCCAAGACTGAGGCATATAGCCTAGTCGGAGACACGATCTATAAATAGTTACCAAAATATCCGCTATCTTCTCAATGCAAATCTGCAGCAGAATCGGATAGAATCAGAGGATGGTTCGGATTCTCGTCGTCCTGTTTTAATGGTGTTCCGGAATAGCGTGGTTGAATGAAAGAACAATAAACTGCTCCTTCATTGGTACGAGACCGCTGACATAAAACCTATTCGATGTTGTAGTTTTTATTTTATGGGCTCTATTCATAGCCTGGAGGTACAGGTTGGGTAGCTTCATTTAGAATTGAGGTACAAAAGCGATGAAAACAGTAAAGTTCCTTTCTGGTATAGCGTAGAGTGTTACGTATCGATACATTTCGAAAGATATCCCCTGTGCCCGGTGTACGAAATTGCCAAATAAATAAGGTTCGCTCATGTGAAAGAAATTTAAAGGCGTCGACTCGTCGTGTTTCGGGTTCACGACTTAATACGTCTCCCGGCTTTACATCAGGGAATTTGTTCCCAAGGCAATATATACATTCTTACAGGAGCTGTAGCTGGTTAGTGTAAGGCACTTCACAAAGCGAGCGGATGACAGTGCGCATGCAAACGTACGCAACATCCTTAGTTTGCACAACGCGTTGCATTATACGCTAATGCCAATATACAGAGTTGGGCATCAAGGGGTTAATAAAACTAGTTACTAATTTCTGATTAACCGTGTAACGCCTCAGCTAATCTGTGCATTGTACAATGTTTGCCAAACTCAAGCCCTCACCGAACCACGATCAAGTTCGTAATAACGGCGTATGCAGATCACTGCACTATCAACGTGGTGTAGCTCTGTTCCGTAAGATAGCTCACAAAGCAAACCAATAACAGCGCTCTGGCAAACATATACAACGTAACATGTTTAGTTTGCACAACGGGATTCAAAAACGCTAATGCCAATTCGTAGTTTTCATAAATGGTTTAAAATTCAGTATTTTCAAAGGGAATTGTTAAAATAGCTAGTAAATCACATCACGATTACTGTAAATCTGTTGAAGCGTTTTAAGCATTTTTTTGCTGTTTGCAAGATTTGGAAAGTCGTGACCTTGCAGCGCTCGTCACGTCATTCTCGTGTATGGCAAACTTTGCATCACTGCATAAATCTGTGGATGTATCTTTGGGGGTTTAGCATCGCTAGACCCATCACCACTCTTCAATTCGCGTACAAGAATGTCATTAATCCGTCATTTCTAGTTCCAAATTGTTTTATTGTTTTAGTCCGAAAACGCATCAAAAATTCCTTTAACGGCATTAAATTAATACTCGCATGCAAGATACTGGTGTGATATTAAAGCTGCAGTTTTGTGAATCAATTAAGTTTAATGTTGGCTCATTGCTACACGCGCGGTATGTCATAACTAATATGCAAAGGGCGCAACTGCTTCCTCTCTGATCACTTCTGTTTAGTTGTTGATACAACAGATACAGCATTGTATTTCTGCTTTTGAATAAGAAGTCTGTGAACAATGGCATAGGCTCACTTGGCTCAAATATCCAAAGATGATTACGTGCTAAATTAAATATTTTGTGTTGTATCTAAAAGAATTCATAAGCGAAATCAAGTAGGGAAGCTGCATTATGATAATCCATATGTTACTGGCTGATAAATTCTATTGAATTAATTGGAAAAACCGGAAATTTCGCACTTACATTGCTGTTGAAATCCGGAGTCACAGGTCGTTGTTGATCCTGATCTAAGTGCATATGTGTCGAAGATCCGCCGACTTAAGGGTTAGGTATGATATCATCGATGACAGGGGGTAGTTCGCGGGTGGTTAAGTTTTTAATTGTTTGGGGACTTAAAATTTTTTGCCAATTTGCAATAATTTTTTCCTAATTTCCCCTATTTTTCGCCAGTACCACTTGTAAATTTTCTTCCAAATTTCGCTAAAATTTTCCGCGCGCTGTGACTGAGGAAAACTTCTGATGAAGTGAACCCTTGAGGAGGTGGAGATTTGGCTTATGAGATGTAGCTATCTAGCCCGTATCGACACCTGTATTAGTGCGTCATGAGGCAAACGTGCGCAATTAAAATAAAATGTTAAAAGGTAGTTTTAAGATTAACGTTATATTTCATTTGTTCAGTGCAATTGCTTATAAATTGAGGACGGATCCCTCCAGACTTCTGAGTTCAATACGTTGACAGCCAATAAAATGCACAAAGGAACATAATTTGAAAATTAGTGTGTTTTACCACGTAGAATAAATTAAGTATAATTTTGCGGTACACTTACGTTCTTTTAAGATTTTCCCTTTCATGGCACAAGTTTGTTTTCAAGTTATTCTAGCCCCAACTCAGCTTAACCCCAACAATAACCGCGTGTTTTTCAGCAGCAATAGTGAAATATATATTACAGTTTACATTGTACCTATAACAATATCGATCACTGCGGGTTACAATATAACTGCCTGTACGCTGACAAAATAGTTACAGTCAATCGCTATTTGAGGTATTATTTAGTTTAGGCCCATGTCACCTTTAGGGGCCGGACATCATAAAGCTAGAAAAAAGAACAGCCTAGAGCGGGCGGTTCGGGATGGTAGCCCTCCCCCTTGACTAAGGTTTAGGCTTAGTACATGACTCATATAAGGACTTTAGCTTAAGGTAAGCATAAGGCTTAGTATAAACGATTCAGTAATTAATAATAAAACAAAAATTGTGCCAAGATACGTAAGGTAGATCGTTACTCAGGGAACAGCAGCAGTGGTTTAAGGGACTTAATATTATTGAGTTTTGGGTTTAGGTGCCTGATAAGCAAATTTTCCAGGTTGCGGAGTTGAGTGTCCGAACTACGGCTTTGCGAATTGATTTGTGCAATAACTTTGAAATCCTCTACTTTAGCTGCGGCGTTGCAGCTTACCGAGTGAAGATAAACAGCTGAATTTTGCAGTTGCTTATTATTCAGTGTTTTCCCTGTTCTAGCAGATTTACCTGAGTGCTCAGAGATCCTAATGCAGAGATGTCGACGAGAGGAGCCGACGTAGTCCGTTTCACAAACGGAACAGATGTATTTGTAAACTACATAGGACCTAAGCGATTCAGGTAAACTATCTTTGATAGAGAACGAATGTTTCAGC